>JANZLP010000007.1:17938428-17948776 GCA_026930925.1 Chelictinia riocourii | reverse complement strand
ACTGCATAAAATCTTTATGGGGCTGTAAACAGACACCCAGAATATTTTCAACTGTTTTGTTGTGAGTCAGGCTAGAGGACAGCACTGGCAAATGTGCTTAGATGGCTACACAAAATAAGGGAAACCGTCTATGAGCTACCAGCCCAGTGGACAGAGGGCTCACGGAGGACATTTTGGTTCTGAACTTTTTTGCAGATTTAGATATTAGATAAAAGACTCTTTGTCTGTAAGAAAATAACTTAATTGGTAGGCTATATAGCTTTCATGGATAAATATCTCTTAAATATTTTCTAGTGTGAACAGTCCAACATTAGTTAGCTCAGAGAAAGAAAAGGAGTGCTAACTCCGTACTTCTGGACACTCACCCTGAATGTAGGAACAGTGCCTATTTCAAGTGCCTGGGCAAATGATCGCTTCATTATGCAAAGCAAAACAGCCTTAAAAGCAGAAGCTGAAACACTTTTAATCACACTATACTCTGCAGCTTCTGAGCTAAAGCTGCGGTTGTGGGCTAGACAGGAAATAACTGTGCCCGTATCTCCACATGTTGGAATCACAAGAAGGATCCCACCAGTCCCCTCCGAGAGGTGACCGGCCTTAAAGTGCCCAATTCGAACGAGTTCAGAGGAGACACGGAACCGCTGAGGGCTGAGGCTGAATCCCCCAAAGCCGTGCTCACTGCATCACATAAACACTTTGCCCTGAAGATTTCGGTTTGGATACTTTAAGTTGTCCTTGGCCAGAAACACATTCAAAAGGGCTGTGTTTGGGCCAGCTTATGCCTGAAATCAGTGTAGTGTTAAAAATACAGCATGATGTCCAAGGTTATAAAACCCACGGATTTTGAACTGGACTTTCAGTCCAAAGCTGTTAGTCTCCATGTTGCAGCAGCAGCCTATTTGGATTTATCAGCCTGCCTTGCTTGCACATCTACCTCCTGTATTTAATCTTAAATTACCTTAGCACTGCTGCCTACCTAAATATGATTGTCAGTAAAGGGCTGAGGGTAAAACAGATGACGTCCAAGAAGAAAGTTATATTTATTTGTAGGCAGGCTAGTCCATATGATACACCAGG
The DNA here is from genome assembly GCA_026930925.1 of Chelictinia riocourii. Classification (NCBI taxonomy): domain Eukaryota; kingdom Metazoa; phylum Chordata; class Aves; order Accipitriformes; family Accipitridae; genus Chelictinia; species Chelictinia riocourii. The sequence goes on along the minus strand of JANZLP010000007.1, from coordinate 17,947,699 downwards.
TCTTTCTTGCAACCTGCAGTGGACACTCTGATCATTATTTCCATGATGTGTCTCATCTGTCAACTAATCTGACAAATCATTTTTATTAATTTTGAACCAAATGTTCCTGAACACTAGTTCATCATAGCATGTAACCACTTGTTTAATTCTTAACCATGTAATGTATAGCTACTGAGATGGCTGCCTAAGCTTAGGTTTAGCTTTGAGACTTTAAAAAACTTCCATATAACCTTAAAAGATATCGTGGCCCTGGGAGTCTTCCTTTAGTATGTTTTTAAGTGATTTAAGAACTGGATAATATATACAGCAGCTGTGCAAGGTGAGGGAATGAACAGATTTCTAGTCTCTGGCGTTTGCTGTGCAAGTGTAGTCAGAAAACATTTAAACATTCTGGATTTCATGCTTAACTTACTTACCTAACTTGTGACATAGATAACATTTCTGTAAACAGGGCCCATGTGTACTACCATTCGTCAGCATTGAATAGAAGATGCACCTGATGAGTTTACTGTTCAAAGTCAGTATGTATCTTGTGAATTTTTCCTCTTAGTGATGCTGGTTACTGAAAGCAAACAACAACAATTTCGGAAGAGTCATATAGAAAAAGAAATAATCAAGGGTATTTTGAATCCGCTTGTAGTTAAACATATGTGACTTGTGGTAATGAATTAGAAGATTAGTAATCATATTAATGTTTCTAAATGACAGAATGAAATTTCAGTAGTATATTTGTAGTATATTTATTTATTTGTAGTATATTTATTAAATATATGTAGTATATTTACAAAAAAACCCGTTTAGTAATAAGTTAGCATGTGTATGTGGATATATTTATATTCCTAAAGTGTGGAGTTTTACATAACACATAATGTTGCAATTATTCTTATGGGAAATATTAACCACTGCTTTTTTTTCCAGCAGAGCTTGAGATTCTGACTTGAAAATGGGGCTGACATCTCCGTTTCTTCTATTGCTGAGTAACTGTAGCATCCACACTTGGCATAATCCTGTCTGCCATTTATAGAAGATTGTTTTCTGTTGCTTCTGAAAGAAACATTAGCAAAAGGTCAGTTGTGAAGTTTTGTCATTTCCCTGTTCTTTTAACTATCGCCCACACATACTGCAAACCCCACACTTAACTCTGCACGGATCTGTTCTGGCACATAGTCCTAGGTTATTAAAATTTAAAACGGTGTAAGAAAGCAGGCAGTTATTCTGAAACTGTCTCTTTGATTCACCAGGCTAGCTTTGGGCAAGTTTGCATCCAAGGGAGTAAACATGGGTAAAATCACAGTGGTGTTAGGGGTTGCAGAGAGCATTGCAGTCAGCCATTCGGTTTAGTGACTGATTGTAGTGAGCATCTGGTGGTTGCAAGTGAGGGAAACCAAGGAGGAAGACCTTTTTTATCCTCTTTTTTTCTTTTTTTTTTGTGTGTGAGCTATAAGTAGTTTGTCAAAGCAGACACTCTTGGCCTGTGTTTTGCTCTCCCACGTCTTACAGTGTTGGTCTTCTGACAGACCCCTTGGGTCTGCCAGTCAGTAGTAAGTGGTCCTCAGAAGTCATTGCTGGTGAAAGGGCTGGAAGTAATGTCCTGGGAGGAGCGGCTAGGGGTTTTGGGTTTGTCTAGTTTGGAGATAAGGAGGCCGAGGGATGACCTCCTTGCTCTCTACAGCTTCCTGAGGAGAGGAAGCGGAGAGGGAGGCACTGATCGCTTCTCCCTGGGATTCAGTGGTAGGACGCATGGGAACGGTTCAAAGCTGCACCAGGGGAGGTTCAGACTGGACACTGGAAAGCAGTTCCTTACCGAGAGGGTGGTCAAACACTGGAACAGGCTTCCTAGAGAGGTGGTCGATGCCCCAGGCCTGTCAGTGTTGAAGAGGCATTTGGACAGTGCCCATAAAAACATGTTTAACTTGGTCAGCCCTGAAGTGGTCAGGCAGTTGGAGTGGATGATCATTGTAGGTCCCTGCCAGCTGAAATACTCTATTCTAATCTATAGATGCACTAGCGTAATAAGCAACTGAAGACAGGAATCTACAATTTTACTGCACAGCATCAATACCATCAGAGGTGAGGGTGGGCTGAGGAATTCTTTTTTGGATAAATACTGCAATTTTCTTAATTGCCTTACCTCATCAGCTTAGTCAGTCTCCTTGTGGTCCTTATTTTCTTCTGTGCTAAGCCAACAATTCTCTTCACTCACAATGGGAGTTGAATACAGTCAACCAGCTGTTCATATGGATTGAGGCCATTTGAGAAACTTATCTGAACTGCTGCTAACGCACACAAGAAAAGGCAATATAAAATAGACACTCACTGCTTTCTAGAAGAGTCATCACTTGACATCCCAGGTTCTCTTGGATGTAACAGAATCTGACAATCTCTACTGACTGTGTCAAATGTGGAAAAGTAATTTTAGAGGAAATTTTGTTTAAACAGATCAGGTGATTATGGTGTGTTAAACAAGTGACGAGGCAAGAGCCTCAGAAATTCACATTTAGAAGACAGAAAATGATACAGTAAATCTCTCCATCCAATTCACGTGGTATGTAACCAGAAATAATGGCAATAAGTGGTCACCTGGACAAGACAATTCAGAACATGGAAAGGGAGGAATAAAGACTTATTTCTATAAAGGAGGCCATCCAAATGACAGAATAGCCCACTCACTCAAACTTGCTGTATAACAGCTCAGTGTGTGTTCAACTGTGTCTAGCACAAGGAACAAATTAATATTTTGAAGGCAGAGTACACTGACAAAGTTCAGAACATCTATGTGCTTCAGGGCACACCTAAGAGATGAAGAAACTAACAGAGTAAAATTCTGGAGTGACCACAATAATAGCAAAAAATACCAATTCCCCATGCAGCCAATGCAAGAAAATATAGGGGGTGTAGCTTTCAGACACAGTACCCAGCTGAAATACTTGTTCACTTCTTTATGGAACTACTTCTTTATTCAGTACTGAAAATCAGTTTCTGTCTGAGGTCCAAAGAATTCCTGTCATATGTATATAATGAGGGACAAATGGCAAAGGTTATATATATAAAAAAGTGGCGGGGTATTGGTTTTTATTGGCTGAGAAATGTATTTTGAAATACTGAATACGTCTCTTCTACAAAGGATTTGGAGAATCTTATTTAGGTTCTAAATCATTGGGCAAAAATCATTACAGGTACACCAAAGAAAGGATATCCTTAGATAAAAATGTCACCTTCTAGTAGTTTTATCCCATATAATCAGAGGAGAAAAAAAATCATTACTTTCAAGTTTAATATACTACTCCAGAATATTTTCCCATAAGAGACTGTGGAATTCATTTTGCGGATGTTTCTCCCTCTTGTGCGTTGACGTGTTCCACAGCAGATAAGAATAACTTTTCCTGCAGAAGCCGGTATCACAAACTTTGCCACAACCTTAAGGACTGAACAGGTGCATACCTGTAAACACACACCCCCTCTGCTTACATTTTTAAATCCAAATATTTCTGTCCACAAGAGAGACAAGTCTGAGCCGTAAGCACCTTACAATGTGAGTCATCGACATTCTTTGATGACGAGAACTATGAAAATAGAGTGCAAAATTTACCTTTACAATGCAAATGTTGTGATTCTTACAAGACAAACGCACCCCTCCACATGCAGCTTAAAGCACTTTAACTCTTGACCTCTGTAAAGCTACATTCAAGTCACAGTGGTGAAAGGGGGAAAACAAGTAGCATTTCTTGAGATTTTGACATATTTTCACCTAGGATGTTTAGGTCAGACTTCAAAAGGCATTTAGTTATCTAATTCCCCTTTGTTTCAAAGTGAGAAAAAAATACAAACACATTTCATAGTCTGACCTGTTATTTATACCAAATATCCAGGGTTTTCTCCGTTTATACTTTTTAAACAAGTTTCTTGTTTCTAGTTGTGCACAACCTATTTCCAAGTTTTCTTTATTTTATCTGCAGTGAAACAGCTTTTAAATTTTGCTCTTTTGCTCTAGTGTATTTAAGGCAACAAAGAACGCCTTCCCCCCCGTCCCCCTTTTCAGCTGCAGAGGGCAAAGGAGAAACAGGAGAGCACAAATGTGTTGTTAAAATATGTATGCTAATTAATGACAAATGAGAAATTATTAAAACAGTGTTATCACAGTTATAGATAAAATAAATAAATGGTAGGATACAAAAAGAGCAGATGTCTTATAAAAACATTTTGAATCTTGCATATAGTACACTAATATGCTATATATACTATACTTTAAAATTTCTCCTTCCAAAAGCAATGGCACATTCCTTACAGCTATATTTGAATTAGAGCTGAATATCCTAGAGGCCAATGCATGTCAAGATTTCCAGGTGAAGCCTGGAACTTCACAAACTTCACTTTAAAAGGTTTAAAAAAAAAAATTTGCATTGCTTTATGTGTATGAACTTCTTACTACTCAAGTTTTATTGAGAAAAACATTTCCTATGTGTCATTTGTATATTCCAATCCTTTTATTATTACTGTTGTCATTTTATTAGTGTTATCATTATCATTATCATTATTAGTTTCTTCTGTTCTATTAAACCATTCTTATCTCAACCCATGAGTTTTACTTCCTTTCCTGATTTTCTCCCCCATCCTACTGGGATGCGGGGGGAGTGAGTGAGCGGCTGCGTGGTGCTTAGTTGCTGACTGGGGTTAAACCACAACAGTCAGAGAAAAGTCGTCAGTGAGAGTGATAAATAAAGAGGTTTTAAGCTTGTGTAGAGCTCTGTGACTGGAAGTGATCTGTATCAGCTGGCGGTCAGTGCACAGCTCCTGATAAGCTTTCTTGAGACTTAGCCACTGCAGGAACCAGGAAAATATTTCCAGAAGGCTGCTATCTCTGTGTGCACTGTGAGTAAATATGGCAAACTGAAACAGAGGGGAAAGTCCAGACATCATTCTTTGGTTAAGTTTCCCATCCTAGAAATGCATGGTATGTCTTTCCAGCTTTAAAAATCCCTAATATTTCATGCATAGTGACTGTTGCATTCTACCATAATGACAGCTACTTAATAATGATGGGCGTGTGAATTCCCCCTGCACCCTGTGAACTTATTCAGGATACCTCTTGATGAACACTGCTATGCAGAGTTATTGAGCTGCCACCAGTATGAGAAAAATGCAACTGAAAACTTTTCTTTGTTATTGGATGTGAATGCAATTGCCTTAAATGTATGAGTGTTTTTATCAATTCTGATAGACCTGGGGCTTGTTCTGGCAGGGATGCTGTCTTGAAGTTTGGTGAATTATTATGGAGGCAACGCTCTCAACTGGAGAAAGTGCTGCTTATTTACTTGTTTTTTTATTGTCAGGCATCTGTCAATGAGAATGTTTTCCTGTCTTTCCTATATGAGATATTGTGATTGATTCCTTAGAACAGGGTGCAGATCCTAAGCCTTCTTTAATATTTTTGTCTAATAAATTTTTCATATAAGGGCAATAGTTTTGTCAAAAAATATTAGTAAAAAAGGACATGGAGGCATTACATTTTCTTTATAGGATAAAGAATAAGCTATGGCAAGGTTTTATAAATTCACTAGTAGTGCCTGGTTTTGTGTGGAAGGTATATTAACCTTGGGTTTTTTTTGTAGTTTTTCCTGCTTTAAAACACTTCAAAACAAACTAGAGCACATGTATACCCATATGAATACAGCTGTATACTCTTCCAACCTGCTCTGAACCAGCCAGGTGGGATCTGGCTCTGGTCTGGAAACATCCATAGTTGTACTAATCTAGTGCTGTGCTTGAACTTGCATGCTGTGGCTGGCCCAACCAGGGGTTTTGGAGGTATACTCAGAAATCTTTATGAGGTGACCATATGTAATTTGCACTTCAGATCCCAAAGAGACCCATGCTTTCATCCTCTAAGTGCACAGTTTGCCACTCCTGATCAGCTGAGGCTCCTCGTGACAGCTTTCCTTTCTTTAGCTCCACAACAGCAGCAGCACAGAACCAGCTCACAGAGGAAGACCCTCCAAGAAATACTGCAGCAGCCAGGGCAGTGGTGGCTTCTTCCCCTCCCTCAACCCACCTGCTAAAGGTCAGCCTGGTCTGGGATCCCAAACAGGCCCCAATGGAAGAAATAGTCCTTCAGCTACAACTCCACCATTAGACATGGATCTCGTCCTTGTCCTTTAATGAGGTGCACCTGGATGTCCTGCAGGGAATGAGACAGGGAGGGTTTAGCAGCTCTAACTCCTTTTCTGCCCTGAAGCAGCTCATTAAACACGAGGCTTATGAGTCATCCTTTTTTCCATGACATTGCTGTGTTCTGCCTCTTGGAGCAAGCTTGTGTCAGGCCAGCCTGGAGTGTCAGCAGAGCAATGACAAATCTGTGCTCAAGTCTGTCTGCATCCTGGTCTGCTTTCACCAAGAGGTAGTTCACAGCCTGTGCAAGTGAAGGAGCAGTGTGAAAGGGAACATGGAGAGAGGGATTTTAAACTGAGTCACATAAGCTGGTCTCCAAAATGCAGGTACTCATGCAAGGTACTTGTACATATTTAGGTAATTTCTGATTAAATACAACAGAAGCATCATTTCAAGATTTATATCTTTGTCCAGCAAGCTGAATAATAAATGTTGATGCCTGCCAGTCATCAGAACTGCAAAACTTCAGTGTTATATTATTCTGTGGCCTGATGATGGATTTTCTTGATGGTTAAGCCATAGATCTTCACATAGCCTGATTTTTATCCCTCTCTCTTTTAAAGGTCAAGGCAGCTATTAAACATATGTGTGGAAAGGAAAAGACTGTCTGAGTCAACAATAGAAGTAAATAATCTTAGTGCTGGATTATCATGACAATGACTTTAGCCTCAAAAAGGAAGTAGGACAATAGATATACAGGGCAAATTCAATAATTTAAAATTCATTTCTTTTACCTATTCATCTCAGAACATCCAGCTGAGCAGGAAATTCAAGGCCTGGAGATTGCAGAATAGATTAGTAAACAATGGAATTTCACACTCTTCATAAGGAATAATTGCAAGGTTAGGCCAGATAAAATGCCAGAACTGGAGCAGGCTATGCAAAACAATGCTAAGACACACTTTCACTATGAATCAGTTCAAAATTAGCCATAGAAAACTGCCAGCTACAAATGTTCTATTTATTTTAACACAGAGGCAGTAAGGAAGAGTCACTATCCTCAGTGAGAAAGGAGAACTACCAGTAAACATAGCAGCAAATATGCAGCTTTTTGATATTGTTAAGATTCTGAAACAGAAAGTTGAAACTGTTTTGAGTATTAGAGGTTACAGAGGTATGCACTCATGCTTTGGTGCCACAGTGTTTGGGTTTGGGTGGCAGTGATGCTTGAATACAACACTGATTTGGCTTACCTAGACTACCTTGGGGTATGAATTCTTTGCTGTGAGGAAGTCAGTCAGCTGTACTCAAAATGCCACAAAGGCCCTGAATTTGAATTCTAATGTGTAATACCCAATTACTTTTTTTTTGAGTACCTGTCTTACTATTTTGGGCTGCAGTTTTTCATGGCCTAAGGCTCTTCCCTTCATTTGTGGAGAGAAGTTGCTCTGCTCAGAGTTCTTCTACTACTTTGCTTGAACAGCTGATCTTTGCCACATCTCTATTTCTGGGACATGCTGATCTTACAGTGGTGGGAATAGCATGCACTTTGCTTCAGAAAGTTCTACAAGAGAAGCAGGCAGCTTGAAAGCAGCTCAAGGAGTCCTACTGTTGAGTAGCAGCAACAGATACAACAGCGTGAAGCAGTCAAGTGGACTGGAAAGTGAAAAAGAGAGTTACACTTGATAGCAGATGGTATATTTCTTAGTAAGAATCATTGGAGAACAGGGAACTAGCATAATTCTGTGCTTTACCATCTTTAATCAGCTTTGGCTACACCCAGTAAGTACTGATTAACTCTTACAGTCTGAAACGGGTCATGCACTTGTCAGAAAGGCAAACATCTGCATTACTATTGGTAGATAAATGCCTTTTTCTTTGGACTGTGTCCAAAGGTCCTTCCAGGGCTAGATGAACTGCTGCATTTAGTATGTACTCTTTTAAAGAAGATGGGACAGGCATTGTTATGCAGTTATTGTGCAACTAGCTGCATCACTAAGTAGTGTCATTCACTAACCTCTGTCATTTGGTCAGGCTGTTATGTTACTGTATTGCATGGTTTTGTTGATTCGTGTTGGCTATTTGAACCAGTCAGCTGTTATGTTATTTATATCTGAATACAGTAAATATTATATTATCCTTGTAATCTTCTTTTTAAACAGAAGATGCAGGTTCCCAAATATTCCTGCCACATCAAGTAGACATGGCCGCTCAGGTGGCCTCCGGGATGTCTTACCTTGAATCTCAGAATTATATCCATCGGGATCTGGCAGCCAGGAATGTTCTTGTTGGTGAACACAGTGTTTACAAAGTGGCAGACTTTGGACTTGCACGAGTTTTTAAGGTGGGTTGTGAGAAGGTGAATTGGCTCTACTTTAACTCTGGGAAACAAGGCAGAAGAGGTCAACTAAAGGACAAACTGTAGCCTCTGAATTGCTGGGTTCGGGCAAAGGACATGCCCAGGGAGAAAAGGACCCTAATGTGTTCACTTGTATCCTCTACCTTTGTTACCTCATGCAAGGTTAGAAGCTGGCCTCTGCCTTTGTGTCAGTCTGAAGATGGCATCCCGTTGACTGCTTCCCACTCAGCCGGCAAGGAAGGAGCCTGGCAAGCGATACCCTTTGCTGCACAATCTTTATCCACATCACTAGTGTCTGCCCCATGGAGAGAGATCACAGGAATGATGGCCAAATTATATTACTGGGCCTGTAAGGGAAGGCATATAAAAATGTATTGACATCTATTATCTCCTTGTTCACTTCCCCACTGCCTCCATGATGCTTGTGAGTGCAGGTAGTAATCATAAAAGGACCTCATTCTTCTCCACGACTAACAGCGGAGTTCATAAAGAGAGCTCTCAGAGCATTAAATCTGATGCAGTTTTAAGTTCTTTGCCATTGCACTGTTTTTTTTCTCTAGTCCTTGAGGATGTGGAATGCCAAGGAATGCTGGCCAAGATCACCCTAGGAAAGAGCTGTGGCTATGAAATGAGATTTCCTACCTCTGAAAATGATTTGATCAGAGTTGGAAATATTTGATTTGACATATTTTATGGATTTCAATATGTAATCCATAATTACTGAGGTCTATATTATAGACAGCTATGAGAGGACAGCATAGTTTTTAAATATTTGAAGACTTAAATTTCCTAGGCTTCTCTTTTTAA
>JANZLP010000007.1:17175100-17186888 GCA_026930925.1 Chelictinia riocourii | reverse complement strand
GTTTAACTTACCTTAATAAGATAAATGAGTGAAATCTTCCTGGCTTGTACCTATTAATTGACACTTATTGATCCAGTAGAAAAGACTGCACTGCATGTGGTCTTTTCAACAGCAGTCTGATTTGTCTTATTGTTCAGAAAAGTGATACAGTGAACTCCTACAATGCAGAAAAATGACTGGCCAGGAATGTGATCTGTGTGATCTGCACAGGCAATACAAATATTGATATATGGATGAAATGGGTGCTATGGGAACTGTACTCTTCAGTTTCATCAAAAAAGGCGAATAGTAGCAATGCTCTGCTGCTTAGATTGTAATTATTTTTTGTTAATCAGAATAGTCCAAGCTAATGAAAGCATTGTTGATGGTGACAATATAAGGCAGTCACTCAACATTGTATTTTTTTTAACATCTCAATTTTACATGAGAAATTAAATTTAAAACTTACTTCTCGCCCCTCATTAATTCTGCTGTGGCAAAACTCAGGAGCTTCATTCATGGCCCAAACTAAACAGCTGCAATTCAATCCATTGGATTGACTGGGCAGGAGTCGATGACCATTTATCTGCAAGCTGTAGACTTGTCAGCTGAACAACCCTTAAATTATTTTTCATGATTGCTTCTTGTGAGTAGCTACTAATCTATGGCCTTGTCCTTGAAGTAGACAGGTCAGCACCTCTTGTCTCGTCTGATCTGCTTCTCTGTGAGTAAAACGAAAACCAAAATAAACAAAAAGTGTGTGGGGATCCCTTTGACTGAGGGGGGAAAGAACAAAAATACCTTTCCTTCCCAACTCCTATAAGACTAAGAACTTACACCATGTTTTAAAAGCTCTCATATTTCCAAAGGAGCAGCTGCTCATGTCTTAGCCCACTGGTAGATAGGGTAAAATGGTTGAGATTCAGTGAAAGTTCTGGAGTCAAGGACTCTACTCCCGGTTAAATGGGGTATTAGCATTAACTACTTGGCTGCTGCGTCTTCACAGCCATCCTCCTCCTTTTTCCCTGACTCGGTGAAGCTTGTGCTCTTTTCTGCACGGTTTCTTGGTTTCCACAGAGGCAATGGAGCGTGACTCTTACTCAAATTAGGCTTGACGGTTAGGGAGCTGTTGTGAAAGGCATGAAGCATCTCAAGTGAAAAAGGATTTGAAACAGAGCTGCTCACCTCTGGGATAAATGTTCTGACAAGTAGGTCCAGGCCTTCATGTTTTCATGAGTTACATTTGGAAGAGGAAAAAATTAAAAAGTTTGCTAAGAAAAATATAAAGCTCAAAAGATCTTATGAAGTAGGCAAGTCATTCTGCCTCTGTGCAAATAATAATGAGGTAATTTAAAAAACAAACAAACCCAACCAAAACTAAGAAGGCATTTTTCTAGACAAACTTTACCGTATAACTCATTAAATGAGGTGGAAAATGTTTTTTATGACTGATATAAAAAATTATTATCCCTATATTGTCTGGCATACCTCACCATTATTTCATAACGTTTTCATCAGTGGTTACAATATCAGACTGAAACTGAAATGCATGCAAATTCTTAGGTATGAAAATTGAAAAGAAAAACACCTGGGGTTTTTTTTGCTGATCTTTGCTCCTGAAACTAAGTAAATTTACACTTTTTTTCAAGTGGGTAAGATACTTTCTTTCATTAGCATACTAAACCTATGAACTGCAACACTTGCTAGGAGCTTTTGCAAAACATAACTGGCTAAAGCCACAACTGGAAAGTAATCTGAGTAAGGACTACAGGCTGATGACTCGGAGTTGTTTTATATCACTGTCAAGTCTGGCAGACAATTTTCTTCTTATTTTTTTTTCTTCTGTTAGGGGCCTAACCTTAGTCCCACTGGAGTGGGAAATACTCTCCACTTAGAAGGGTGTTACAGTTCTGCAGTTTGTGTTTGCACCTCCCTGAAAGACTCTGGAAGACAAGAGGCTTATGCCAAAGATCGCACCAATCCTAGATGTATCTCTTTATATATTCCTAACCACACAATATAGTAATTCCCAAAGTTATTATCAAGTTTGTTTCTAACGGGGTCTATGCAAAACCAGTAAGAACTGTGCAGCTTCTGGAACTTGTACTTTCAATAGGAGGTGAAGATTCATGTTAAGCAAGACATATGAATTCAGTCAGATATTGTAAATGTGGATTTATAATTATAATCCCTTTGAAGTAAATTGGGCTTAATTACGATTTCACCTCAAAATTGCTGCAACAATATTGCTTCTTTAAAAGGTTTGTTTACTGAAGTGCTGCATGATCTTACACGTTAATTTTACTCTTCAGATTTACAGGGAAGACAGAGGACATGAATCAGACAATAGAAAACTGGAGCAACTGCATCAGAAATATTTACTTGCAGAAACTACAAAAGGTGACCTTCAGCTAAGTCTACAGACAACACAAAATAAACTGAAACAACTGGAAATGAAGTAAGTAATGGATGTTACAGAAATTAGAATGGGAAACAATGGAAATTATTTCTGACTATTGAAATTGTTGATTATGTGTTAGGTTTTTGTCACATCTTTTTAACCAGTAGCAGGAATAGTATCAAGATACTATACTTCTGAAGCAAGGGAAATTATGAATCTCTACAAAAGAATCGGAGGGGATATGATGCTATCAAATGAAAGATTTTCTTTACAAGATGAGAACTGCAAGCAGTTTTTTGACAAAAAAAAAAATAGGAGTATATTATTTGGAATCTTATTGCATTTTTAAATACTGTTTGTAGGAAAAGTTACTCTATGAAATATTCAGGCAGAATTTATTACTTTATAAATTCATCTACAGTGTGGTATCTCCTAGTACATGCAGAACACTGTGTTTACATAGCATACTGAATTTCAGATCTGTGTGTTCAGAGCTAATAGACATTATTGCAGTTCCAATAATACAATGGTAAAAAGTAAATATGGTACATATTTTTAGACCAGGTGGTTGTTTTCGGCATGAAAAGTGTAGGATTCTTTAGAAGCTTCAGTCATTTCTATACTCTGATGATCATAAATCCTGTCACTTCGCCAGAGCAATCGTCAGCTGGGAATCTGGAAACATAAAAATGAAAATCTTCTATTTCACGTTGTCATATTACTGAGATTGCTACAGAATTAGATTGGTTTTATGAATGCCATCATCTTGATAAAATTCTTTGCTGACTTGTGCATAGTTGTAGCTGTCAAGTCCTTTAAACATGCTGAGCTGATAAAACTTTCAGGAAGAAAGATGGGAACAGCTGTACTGGGTCACACCAAATACCTATCCCAATATATCTTTTTTTTTCCTTTGGTAGGGTAGTTGTTCAACTCTTGAGTTCCTACAAGACTTTTCTCCTCTTTCAGCTCTGAGGAAGAGAAATCTCGTTGCCAGGAAGTTATCTGTAAATTGCAAAGCATTCTGGATTCAGAAAGAGAAAAGAGTGCCTTTGTCAGTGAACAAAGGTTAAAACTTCAGCAAGAGAATGAACAATTGCAAAAAGAAATGGAGGACTTGAGAAAACTGGCCACAGAGGCTCAACAAAAAGCTAAAATAAAGGTATGGTTTATATGTTACTTTTATTTTATCATTAAGACTGATATGCTTACCAAGGCAGCAGTTCCAATGATGCTTCCTGGTTTCTACTTAAAAGGAATTTTGTTGTAGCATTGTGTGTCCTCAGAATCTATTGGGTAACTCAATCTCTGTTAATTAAATCATATTTTAATATTTATTATATTCTGCTTGATAAGAATATCCCAAATGTTCTTTGCTTTTTGTAAGATGAATAGATTAAATAATAAGATATTTTCTTTCAAGTGACTTCATTTATTCCAATTCCAGGTCTTCATTTATCTACTGTCTGTAATGTGTTAGGAATCTCTGTATGACTGTCAGCCCAGAGCATTCCTCTACTTGTATGTCCACCATGTTGTCAGAGCAGTGTGTAACTAATTCATTTAATAGTGTGGCTGTCAGACATTGGTTCTGTATTTTCAGGACTGAGAACATTTTACTATATGAATAGCTGCAAACAAGATAATTAGCTGAAGGATGATTGTTGGTTTTGAACATGTTCCATTAAATGCACCTGAACAGGCTGCAGGTGGGGTAATGAATTGACAGTGAACTCAGCAGATTCATGGTACCTTTGGCTTCTGGAGGGATTAACAGCTTTGATTCTTGATGTGCTTTCTAAACATATTAAGCTACTTTCCCCTCTGCTATTAACTCCAGGAGTATAAAGATACTGCAAAGCAATCTAAGAATCTGCAGCAATGAAGACTACTTCAGTAAACAGTTTTACAGGTTATGAATGGGGACCATCTCAAATCCGGTTTTCCACTTTGCACCACGAGATAAAGGAAGCAGTCAAGTGAAATAGGAGATCTTGTTCCAACTCCAGAACCCTTTGGTGAAACATAGTTTTAAAACAAAGGATCAGATTCTTGTAACAGAGAGGTAGGGGTTATAAAGCATATACCAGATCTTTGTCTCATTTTTAATCAGACAGGCTTCCATTATAGTCACAGAGAAGATTTATTGCTTACTTTCTTTTTCCTCTGATGTACAAAGGATTTTAGATGCTGTTAAGAAACTCCTCGCACATTTTAGCTAGATGAAAAAGAACAAACGTGTTTCTGTGGAGAAAACACAAGGGAGAAGGATAAAGATTATTTACAAAAATAAGCATACACAGCTCATTATCCTTTATTGTCAGTTGCACCATTTTCTTAAATTGGCTTTGGGAACATGTATCACTTTGAGCATATAATTACAAGTTTAATTATTGTATGTTACATGCTTTTAACAAATGTTTATAAATTTAACTCAAGTGTTCTTAAAAAAAAAGGGTAAAGAGTGAGAGACTTGACTGTACCTGATTTGTACTTTTTCTAGATAAGCACAATGGAGCATGAGTATGCTGTGAAAGAACATGGTTATGAAGCTCGACTTAGGGAAATGGAAGACACCAGGCAAAAGTCTACTGCTGAACTTAGACGGCTGTTAGTAGCTCAGCAAAAAGCAACAAACCGGTGGAAAGAAGAAACAAAAAATCTTACTGAAACTACAGAAGCCAGGATCGGTAAGCTAAAGTAAGTGCAATTTTGTTTCTCTTCGAGAAGTTGGTACAGTTTTAGTGCCTGTTTGGTGTATGGCAGTAGACCTGTGGTGAAAAACCATGAAGAGCAAACCACCCGGACTAAACCATGTGCTTCCAGCAAAACGAGGAAGAATGTTCTAAAGAGAACTTTTTACACTCTTCGTGAAGTTAGCATTGAAGTAAAAATTTTGCATCATGTTGATGTGTGTGAATTTTGTAATGACAAAAAGTAAATGGAATATATTGCTTCTAATTTTCTCTTTCAAGATACAGCACAGTCAATTTAGAGAATTTTAGCTTTGGATTATGAAAACCTCTATATTGATAGTTATTCAGAACAGTCACCACAAAATCAGTTGTGGAGTGAGTCTCCAGACTTCTAAAATAAGCTGGAAAAAACCTATTGGGATGCACATCTTACGTTTTCTTCTGAGCAGTTGCTGTCATAAATGAGGATACAAGTGAGTTGTGTGATTGCCCTAAGGAAAAATACGATATAAACTTTACTTTTCTCTTAATTCATACAGGTTGCCAGGTAACTAGCTGATACTCATATTCCCAGCACAGACTATAAGAATATTTTAATTTTTGAAAGGGCATAATAACAAAGGTGTCTCACGCAATGGACATACATTACATATCATTCCTAGATGCTGGGGAATACAAGCACCTATGGTGCCTGTAAGCCTATATACAGACAGACATCAGTTGGTTTAGA
The DNA here is from genome assembly GCA_026930925.1 of Chelictinia riocourii. Classification (NCBI taxonomy): domain Eukaryota; kingdom Metazoa; phylum Chordata; class Aves; order Accipitriformes; family Accipitridae; genus Chelictinia; species Chelictinia riocourii. Next base: position 17,181,082 of record JANZLP010000007.1, on the reverse strand, counting down.
GAAGACAGTGGCATTATTGGAAATGAGTGAGTAGAGAAGGAACTATCCCAATGAGAAATTAGCTGTTTACAAGTTATGTCTGAAATAAGTTGTACAAACTTATCTTTGGGTTAAACGCGTGCTGCTGTAGATAGTGTTTGCTTCTACTTGGATGTTAATATCCATTAAAAAATGTTGAGGATCCACACTGATCAGTTTATGAAATTAAGTAGATAGAGCATCTACATTCATCTTGGTTTACCTTTTCACTCTGTGAACACATTGCACAGTGTTAAAATGTAAATTAATTGATCTGTGCACAATGGATTTGTAGTGGCTTTCCTCTTCTGGTATTGCCTTCCTCCACCTCAGTTTCCTCACATGTCTTGTGTTTAGTTGGCAAGTAACTGTGACTAGTCGCAAGCTGACAGACATGCTCACTCACTCACTCTGGTTAGCCAGCTAGCTGCTGCTTTATGTCCTCAAGATCTCCTCTTCTTCAAAATTGCTTGAAAATTGAAGGAGATTGACAGGCTGGTACACAGTAACTTCTAAACTAGGAAACCTGATTTTGTAAGTCTCATTTCTTTAAAATTTAAAATGGTTAGAGAAGAATATAATGTTGCATATATCATTATCTTTTAGGAAGTGCGTTCAGTGGTTTTTAGAAGAAAAATTGAGGGCATGCAGCTCTGTTAATTTAAGAAACTTGAAATGACCCTTTAACTTTAGCCACTTAAAGCGCAGGATGCACTCATGTATAGTTCTTTACTCAGGCTAATTTTAGAAGTTGCTTATGTTAACAAGGAAGCAAAGCTTTTGCCCTGTTAAAATTGGAAACCTGTGAATTCTAGCTTTTACTTCCTTTGGAGTAATCTTTGGATTTTTCAGGGTTTATTATTATAATGGTTTACATGTTCTCAGCTCGAACCATAATATTTCCAGTATCCTATGCAGTTTTTGGAGTCACAATTTTTTAGACATAACTTGACATTTCTTAGTTGTCAGAATGCCAATGGTGTGAGTGGAATTAGGATCCAAGTTTCTAAACATGAGTAAGGAAAATAACTTCCTGAAAATGTTGCCTATACAAATCTACCTTACCACTACTCTAACTTGGTTTTCCATCTTTTTTAGAGAAATATGTTAATTTGACACCCAGCGAACTTCGCAAAGAGTAGTCTGTGTGAAGTGCTTCCCTTTAAAGAGGAATGAAACTAGTTTCAAAGTGACAGTGTCTATCATGACTAGTTGTACCTGTTGTCTGTCCAAATAGAGGAATGCTATGAGTTCCATCCTGCTTGAAAAACAAGAAAGATTGATAAAATGTTTGTTGATGACCTTTCTGTTTTACTAGCAGCTTTACTGATCTGCTTTTCATTCTTTCAGGTGCTCTTTTTCTGAGTGTTCAGAACACTTTGTAGTAGTAGTGGCTTGTTACCTATGATAACTAGTTCAGTTTACATTTTTCAGATAGTTCAAAATCATTCTAAATCCAATTAGAGATAACATTTTTGCCAATCTTTCTAGAGAAACAATTCCTCCATAATTACTCTGGTCATTTTTATGTCTCCTAAGTAAACAGTACCGGGTTTTTTTACCTCATCTGTCCAGATACAAGCTGTCTGTGTTTTGCCTTAAAATATCTTGCATTTTGTGGAGATTACTAAACAGTCCTTTATAAAGCCAAAAAGTCTCTTTCAGAAGTCATCACAGTGTTGAGCACATCTGCGAGACACTGGGAGCTGTGCTTATTCACAGACAGTTTCAGTGGTATAGCTTCACTGTATCTATGTAATTTGCTGGGTCTTACTAATACTAATATCTTTTGTAAATGCAGTAACTAGAGAAGAAAAATATTTTGTAGTGTTTCATGCTAAAGTAAATTTTAGCTGTTAAACTTGTAGTTTATTTTCTGTAAATGAAACTACAAAGACCCTCACAGTTGAGCATCTACGTTCATAACCAGATCCTGAATGTAGTTCAGCAACTTCCAATTAAAAGGGAAAAATTGCAGACTTCCGAAACAAAGTTGTCTGTGAAACAGCTGCTTTCCTTCTTAAAGCTTTAACGGTAAGTGTTAAAATGTTGTTATAGCAGACCAAAAGCTTTAGACCTTATTTATCTGCAGCAAAATGCTGACATAGAAAATGTAACAGACATGAGAGGAAGTCTGCTTTGTGAAACTGTATGAAAAATAGGTAGTAAATTTTGAAAATGTCCCTGTTCATGTGAGAGACTGCCTATGTAGCATCATCTGGAAAACTCCTGCAGTAATTTAACATCCTGTATCAGAGAATACTGCCTGATGAGCAGAATAGAAAAAACATTCATCTCATATTAAAAACTGCAAGTCTACACTAAGTCCATGTGATTTTCTGTGACTTCAGTAGATAGCTTTTAGACTTGCACCAAAATAAGTCAGTTACTTTTTAAAATGTTTTCATGGGTGATATTTTTACATACTGTATAAGCTAGTAGCAGAAGATTTTATCAGATGTTTGCTCTACCTAACAAGGAAGGTGGCAATAGACAAAAGTTTGTTCTCTGCTAGAAGGTTCTAATTTAAACTGACATAAGGAATTTCATAATTAAATCTGCACAGTAATGCTCTGATATTACAGTGGCTATCACACAACCTATAAGTATTATCTAGAAAATTTAAAACCAGCTTATTTTTCATGTTATATGCATTACCAGACACCTAGCTATATAGCACAGAATGCAGTTGGTATGAAAACTAGCTCCTGAGTTACACAGTAGTAGTTACTCAATGCAAAGCCGTTGCTTATATTATAAATGAATAATTATCGTATTTATTTTAATCTTGCCATAATAACATTTTGAGTATTTTGAGTGCAAGTACAAAATGCCAAATCACTTCTTACGTTGTTGTGAACTAAAATAAAGTTGCTGATTATTTTAAAAGCAATATAATTTTGCAGCAAATGCATTTATCACGGAAGTATCGGCAAGACCACTAAATAATAGAGTGATACTGGGCAAGCAGGATCTACTGAATTAAAGGCTCTGTTTGAAAGTCCTCTTGAGATAATGCAGGAAATGCTATCACCAAGCCTTAGAGCAGGGTCCAAGTGAATGGCCAATGTTCAGCCAGCTTTCCTACCTACATACATTTTTTAAGTTTATGTAGTTTTGAGAGGGTTAGTTAAGCTGTGAGCTTGTAAGGAAGACTTAGTACCTTCCTTAGAGACTTCATCTTGTCTCAAATGGGCAGCAAGGCTATGAACTTAGATAAAGATACCACCATACCCTTTTTCTGGATTTCAATAGAGAGCTCTCCAAGTTTAACAGCATATCATGGTTACTTAGTATATTTTGAGAACAGTCTGAGACATTCCTTGGCACTTCATGAAGTTACTGTTTGATGTATTGGATTCATGTAAATATATGAGCAAATAGATTGTGTTGGTGATGTGTAGCAGAATTTCAGTTTTTAATAAGAATTATTACTCTTACAGCATAGTAACATGCTTTATAAGTGAATGTTTTTCAGGAAGTTACAAACTTCCCAACAAAGTCATATCCATGTATACTGGAGAGGTAGTTTACATAAAAGCATTTTATATTGCATTTCACCAGAAGTTTGCTCTTATGGCAGCTCTCATAAGCATTGAGTCAAGGTTGCATTTGTTAGTGTAGGTGTTTCCCATTCCTTTGCCTTAAATTCATGACCTGTTGCTGTTTTTCAATTCTATCCTCATTACTTTCATTTTCCATATGAAGGTGTCTGAAACATTTTGGCTTCTTTACTAACTTCCCAGCAGCAGCTGCTAACTTTTCCATATTCTGTGCTGCTCATTTGTCATCATTTAAGTCTGCAGCGTGTTGTTTGTGAGGTGTAATCCATATGCATAAAGGAAGCATTAAATAAATACTTTTAAGAAATGAAGCAACATCAGAGAACATGAGGTGATTTTTCATTTTTAAAAAATTAAGGAAAAGTAAATTTTGCAACCTGTAACAGTAGAGCAGAGTTATTATTTTTTAAATAATATGAGAATCTAGTAGGTCAGTGAAAAACCTATATATTAAAATGTTGATAAATGAATTGATACTTTCAGGCACCACTGAAAATTAGTCTGTGCTTTCTTGGACATTTGGGTCTCAGTTCAAGTTAAACATGTAATCGTTGCCTATGAAACTGAACTTGGAATTAAAAAATGGTGCTGAAACAGTAGGCAATGCATTGAATACTTGTAGACTACGTTCCACCATTTTCTTCGTAAAAATACATTACAGTCTGCATATATGAGAAGTGTTTTCTTACCTCTTAAGCATCTTAAGATGATGCACACTTTCAGAAGGATTGACTGGTAATAAACCTCACCTTCACCTTGCAAGAGGGCAAGGAACCAGTTTTGCTTTCATATACTTCTGCCAAAAGTCAGTCTTGAAGGTAACTTAGAAGGTCACCACTTCTTACAACATAGGTCATCCTTCCAAATAAAAACATTGCTCTTGGCAGCATGACCAACAGCTCATGACTAGTGTTTGTTCTCTTTATACCTGCAAAATGTCTAGGCTAGCAGACTATGAAATGAAGCTTTTCTGACTTTTGATTGCATCCATTTTAGCTGTACTTTGAGTTCTAATGACATTTACTGAAGTGAACTTAGGCAGCGAATACTTACAATTATGAAATAGTTATGCAAATGAATGATGGCTGTTAAAGGTTGTAAAAAAGTGGTGTAGCACTCATATTTATTTAAAGATGAGTTGTCCCAGGGCTTTTCTGTTGAATCTAGGTTCTCTGAGAATGTGTATATACATAAAAAATTAACCTCTTATCTGTTTGTATCTCTTTGTAAACACATGCAGAAACTATCACCCTCAGATTAAGTTTGGGGGAATTTTATATTTTAAGATAAGGTGAATTTAATGCTTCTTAAAGACCTGTACTGGGTTTGGCTGGGATGGAGTTGATTTTCTTTGTAGCAATCTGTGTGTGGTGCTGTGTTTTAGATTTATGACCAAAATAGTGTTGATAACACAGCAATGGTTTAGCTGTTGCTGAACAGTGCTAATAGAGTGTCAAGGCCGCCTCTGTTTTTCACTCTGTGGCCCCAGGAAGTCGGCTGGAGGTGGGCAAGAAGTTGGGAGGGGACACAGCCAGGGCAGCTGACCCCAACTGGCCAAAGGGATATTCCAGACCATGGGATGTCAAGATCACCAATTAAACTGGGTGGAAGTTCTTCCAAAGTAGCTGTTGTTTGGATACTGGCTGGGCATTGGTTGGCTGGTGATGAGTAGATGGGTTTGTATCCATTTTTTTTCCCCCCTTCACTTATTAAACTGTCTTTCTCTTGACCCGTGAGGTTTTTTCACACCTGTACTCTTCCAGTTCTCTCCCCCTTTCCTCTGGGAGGGAGTGAGCAAGCAATTGGGTGGGGGCTTACCTGCCAGCTGGGTCAGTCTACCTCAAGACCAAAGGACAGATGTGGCTTTTGAGGCGGAAATGCATATTAACCCTTCATTTTAGTTGAATTGGTTTGGTTTCTTGCTGTGTTTCAGCAGGCTTGCATTTTGATGGTTGCATCTCTGCTAGGGTCTGGGATTGAACCACCAATTCAGCTCTGACTAGGAATAATCAATACAATGAAGTGAACTTCTGAGAGCAATAAATCATCTTTCATGTTCTTTATAGAGGTTTAAATGGAAAATAGTAAGAGAAGTACAGAAATACTACAAAACTAGCAAACTTGTTTCTAAAGATAATTTTTTTTGTAACCCAAAAAGAGCTTTTTAGTCTTGGTGAATAATTTAACCATTATATGTTCATTAATTTAGTAACTGACTCTTACTTGACTTTGTTTGATTTTTTTTATTTTATTTTATTTTATTTCCTTCTCCCCCTGTATCTGGAACATTGTTGTAAGTAACCTAAATAATCAAACTGGAATTAGGTTTAACATTTTAAAAGTTACTTGGGTCTTCAGTGTCACTTCTCCACAAATTTGTGTGGAATTTGATAACAAATCA
>JANZLP010000007.1:17129456-17141233 GCA_026930925.1 Chelictinia riocourii | reverse complement strand
CTGTGATTTAATCTCATGGCAGGAGCAGGAGGAGAGGAAAGCCTTGTTGCCTTTGCTTGCAGTCTAGCTCCTGAAAGGCACTAGCGAGCTGTTCGATTGCAGCCCCAGCTCTGGAAACCACCGAGCTGTATTTGTACGAAGGAGGTGTGCGCAGCGCAGCAGAGGAAGGTGGGTAGGATCTGGTCCTCCTGCCCTGCTAGACTGGGACTGTTTTAAGCTGGATGCGTGGCTCACACAGATGTATTCATCATCAACTACTGTGCATGCTTCAGACCTTAATATTAGCACCGCCGAGCTGTGCTTGCGCTGTGCTCCGCCGTGCCAAAGCCTGGTCCTTTTGTACTTCAAGTGCAGCAGAAACTTTAACCTCACCTGACCTCCACTGGCTGCTCTAAAGGCCAGAGCTGAGAGTTAGGAAAGGAGTTTGAATGTGAACTCTCATTTCCCTCTTCCTTCCTCTCCTCCACCTGCAGGTTATTCTCTTTTCTGCTCCTGTGGAAAAATGTCACGGTGACCTTAAAGGCTTAAAATAAGTTCCCCGATGCCTGCCCCTTTCAGGCAGAAGTAGCCCAACAGATACGGGACTGCTCCTCTTTTCCCAACTCTCTCTCCCTAGGAAGATGGTCCCTTTTACAGTGAGGTCCCACTTGCCAGCGTTGCTTTCCCTGCCCAAGCCAGGCGTGCATGCAGGGCTGTGCTGATCCTGCCTTAGCCCCGCAGAGGATCGTTCCTTTGAGCACTGTTCTCTGCTCGGCTCAAGCAGCGCTGGGGAAACAGATCAGCACAATTTCCTGGCTCCCTCCTTGAGCATGGAACGCGTGCTCAAGGCTGCTGGAAGGCGAAAATGCAGCAGCAGGCTGTAGAGGAGGCAGGCACGCAACAGGGCAAAGCATAAGGTCCTCACTTGTGATTTAATGCATGGTCAGCTTGTTGGAAGTGACAACTGATTGTATGTCCTAAAGATCTGTCCCCGGGGAATACACGCATCTGTCAGGCTCTGACTTGGACTGAGTTTGCTTCTCCCTCTTCTGGTCCCTGGCTAAAGGCTGTGCACGGAGGGGAAGGGAGAGGAACAAAAGGGAATGATGCCAGAGGGATGGATACATTCATAGGAAGGGTCGTACTGGCTCAGACCCGTGGTCTGTTTAGTCCGTTATGCTGTCTGATGATGGGCAGTATCTGCCTATTAGAAAGCTGCAATTCTTTTTCTTCCTAAAGCTCTAGAAATTCTGGCTGGTTAGCGGAGAGTAAAACACACACTTAAGCCAATTACTGCGTCGTCTCAGCTCCTGCTCTCACCTTCTTCCTGATCTACCCAGGTAACGCCAAAATCGCTTGGGCTTATAGCCAGACTTTTTTTAAAATCAATCTGTTTAACTACAATACTAAGATCAAGAAAGTTCAAGGGAAAAAAGTAGTATTTCCTGCTACATTTGAAGTTTTCTTTCTCACAGTATGTTTCTTTGGGGTTTGGGGTTTTTTTGTATGTGTGTGTAGCTACAGAATTGCCATCTTTGTGAAATTCAGGAGACCTTTCCACAGAGAATCAGTAATTTGCAACTAGCTTTACCTTCACTTACCCAAGCAGATCCAAACTCTGGCACCCTGGGTCTGCATTTCCTTTCACAGTCATGAATGTCATGCTGGGCCAAGCACAAATATTAATCAGCTGCTGCTGAAACTACCTTCTCTCACATTTTGAAGGCTCCAGTTGGCCAACAACCAACAATGAAAACGTATTTTAGCTTGAAGCCAACTGAAATTTTCTTCAACCACAGGGATTGGTTCAGGAAATGGTAAAGTACCTACAGCACATAACTTGTTCTAGGTCAGATTCCTGCAATGCCACAACTTTGCAAAGCCAGGAGCTGGGGGCAAAAACTGCCCAATTCGCAAAGGACAGCAGTCATTCTACCAGCAAGCTGGTGACTTGCCTGTGAACAGCAAGGTAACTGTCAGTCCACCTGCAGTGCCGTTCTCTCGGCTGGGGACGGTGCACCTTCTCTTAAGCTAACTGCACACACTGAAATTCAGTTTGGATGAAATGCACTTCACAATGTAACACTGGTACCTCCAGGAATGACAGGCCACGCTGCAAATGACTGCCTCCTGCAGCACTAGTGTTGATGCTTTTTTTGTGCTCTAGTGCTACAAGGGAGGAGATAGCACCACTCCATGTGGACAAAACTTGGTGCTGAGAATAGCCTAAGCTCCACAACAAGCAGGACATCCTCCACTGTATTTTGCCCACATCTGAGGTCCAACACGTTAACACCTCCTCCTATGAGAAGATCCTGATCTGCCACTACTCAATTTGCACACGTAGATCTCAGTAAACCCTCCACCTATATCAGTCTCCTGCACAGCGCTAAATCTTCCCCTCGTCTAGCTTATTTCAGACAACAATCTGAGAAACAGTGGGCAAGAGCCAAATGCTGAATTTGGGGCTTCTGAGGTACAGAAGGAGACTGTGGAAGAACACAAATCTGAATGACCTTGCCAGCCTAACAGTACTGCTCTAACTGTTCCTGGTCATAATGTACAGTATTAAAGTATTACAGACTACTATATCTCAGACAATTTATCTGAAACTGGGCACTGCTCTCTGAATCTTCTGTACCATAAATTCCTTCCTGAGTAGCCCTCCATGCAGAAATCATAACCTCTGGGCAACACCCTGCACACACTGTCTAAATACCACTGCAGAGGCACAGAAGAAATAAACACAGGTAGTTTGGCTTCAAAACAAACCATCTTCATCTCTTTGTTTCTGCGACAGAAAGAAGTAAAAAAAGCAACACTTACTACATACTAAAAAACACATTCAGCTGAGTTATCCATCTGACCGCATGCTTACACTGAATCACCACCTAGACTTGCTCCTTTCCCCACCCCTCTGAACCTACTCTTGCTGCCCTGACCAGTCACTGGAAGGCCAAAAATCTTTTATTCTCTATTATGTACCTCAACAGCATCAGCTATCTGTACTGTATTTTGCTTCTGTTCTACACCAGTGACTATCTGACTACTGCTGATTCAATTTACAGAACATCTCCCCTCCCAAAGCTAAGCACAGAACAGTTCCAGCGCTCCAGCACCACCACAGGGCTCCCCAAGTGTTTTGTGAGGGAGCAAACAGGATAATAATCAGGCATCAGAGGGCCTCTCTGACCAGCAGGAGCTCACCAAGATAGCTACAAGGTAGCTCAGCAACTAAAAAAAGAGTGGTGCCTCCTGTGCTGATACCCACAACTGTGGGTGCCTTCTTTCCCCATCTCCTTTAATATCTCAAATATGGAGCAACATCTCTGTTGGCCATTGGCAGAGAAAAGCTCTCTCCCAAGTGAGTACCTAGATCTGATACAGCCACCAAACCACCTCCTTGAAAGATATGGGGTGGGGATCCCCCGGAAGGTCTCCCTCTGCTAAAGTCCACAGGTCTCCTGGCCCTCCTGCAGCCTTGGGAGATGCTTGAAAGACAAAGCAGTGAGGAGGAGGGCAATGTGAGCACACATGCACAATGTGTGTGCATTTATGCAGGGACTGGGTGAGGCCAGTGTGGAGCAGGCTACGAGCACTGCCCTGAAACGATATGCTCCCAGCAGAGAGGAAAATGGCGAGTTCTCCTTGAAGCTCCAGGTCCAATCCTTCAGAATAAGTAAGGAAAGGGTTTACCTGATCTGTGGATAAGTTCCTCATTGTACAGACCTAGTAGGGCTGCGCAGCTGCCTGCAGATTGGCGCACAGAATATAAAAAGTGCTAGCAAACTTTCCTGTAGTCCCTCAACTCCAAGATTAAAGCTGGCAGATGCAGACCTAACAGAAGCAGTGTAGCGTCACCCAGAATTTTCTGCTGTATATCAGATTGGGCTGTTCTGACCCCACCAGCACTGGTGGGTCATTTGGTAATGCCTTATGGGCCAGCCTGGACTTACTCAAAGAGATCTAGTATGATTAAATGGCAGTAATCCTTGTTCTTCTCACCTTCTCCAACTCCAGTCCCAACTAAGCATTAAAATAGATAGATGGGCTGCAGCACACTCCTGCCCTTACAACTGTACTGTTTAATTTGAAAGAGAACAGTATCTAAGCGTAACAAACAAGATAAGAAAAATAAGGGTTTCTTGGATAAAAGCTAGACAATCTCACATTAATGTATTTTAGTTACATGGACATCTGGATGGTTCTTAAAGCAGCTGAAGTGTTGTACAACAAACCATTTCCTAAGTTAGTAAATGAAACATCCAAAAAAATAACATGAAACCAAAATAAATGCTGTATTTTCTCTAGCCCTTAAATCTGGCTTGTCTAACTGTTCCTTGAAAGGAACCTATGGCTTGGAACTAAGCACAAGAAGCATCAGACAAGGGGTCTCCCAGCAATGCTGAGTGAGATCAAGTCTGGGCTGAAAAACAGAAGCTATTTTTAAGGTTCTGTCATAACACTCCATCCTAATGTAATGCCAGAACTTATTCTCTGACATTCATATTTCAACACACAGGCAGAACAGGCCCGACTCTTGACCTCTCCAACCATTCAAAAAGCTGAGGCAGGTTGCTCTTCGTCTCTGAGAACCGAGAGCTTTCTAGCTAGACACTGCAGAATAAAGCTCAAGAAGCCAAAGCAATGTAGACATAAGCTGCTAGCATAAATGTATGTGTATTTGTGTGCATTCCTCCAAACTATACCTGGCTACTGGTTCTGGGATGGTCCCTGGGCTAACTGGCACCTGAACTCCCTTTTCCCACTCCTGCCTCCAGGGGTCTGCCAGCACATAGTATTCATCAGGGTTCAGCTGGAAGGAGTCATGTAACTTCATGGCAGTGATCAGGTCCGTTCTGAACACCTGCAAAGAGAGTGACCAAGAGAGAAAAATAGAGACACTGACATTTGATATTTACACTCTATGATTCATAGCTTCAGGGTAACCATGGAGCACAGTGTGTAACAAGGTCACTGTATCAACAATGAACTAACCCAGCCCACTGCAGGACCGAAGTTTAGCTTCATCGCAGGGAAAGGGGTGGCTGAGGGTGCAAATACTGGTAGAATGACTTCCAGCTAACTCCACTACAAGCCCTGGCACTCCCCCTGCACTGGAGACATAATGCTAAAGGGTGCTACCCGCTTTTACTTCAGTCTTGGCTGCAACAAAAGCTGCAGGAGCTTTGAGTCTTAAAACAGCAGCACAAGGAAGACTCATTTTTGCTCCAAGGTTTTTTGGGTTGTTTTTTTTTTTTTTTTTTTTAATTATTGGAGCTCTGACTAGTCCAAAGACATTCTAGAAATTCCCTGCGGTAGAAATCAAGGCGTGACTTTACCATGACCAACCACAAAAGGAAATTCTGAGGAGATGACTCTTTGTGCAAGTATTTGAAATAATAACCCAAAAAGATCAAATAAAATAAGACCCAAACTGGAATTTTGGTGGCAGCTCCCTGTTCAGTACAGGTGCTTGTTATTCGATCAGCTACAGACACCTCTGCATCACAGCTATAATTTTACTTTGCCTTCGCAAAGGCATCCACCTCTAAAACAAGCAGGATGGTTGGCAACTTTTGGGTTAGCAGCCATGAACAAGCAGCGATGCTGTCTTCAACAAGCCATAGAATGAAATAAAAAGGGATTCACTCCTGTAGCGGGCATGCTGTGGTACTCTTGTGGCACCTTCAGCCTGGCTGGCCACTGCTTGTCAGCACTGCAGAAAACAAAGGGTGCTATCACAGACATCAGAACTACAAGCCTGCACTTGTTTACATGTCTTCCAGCTCTCCTCACCCTGCTCTCCCTGTAAGGCAAGGCTGCTGTAGACTACAGCAACTGCACTCACCTCCACAACCACAAAATTTTAACTACTCAATGCCAAGTTCAAAGGAAAGTGTTAAAAAGCAACCAGGTGACAGAAAATAAGCACCACCAGGACAAGAAGAAGATAGGTAACATCTTAAGAGAAGTTTCCCTGCAGACTTCTCAGTTTGTGGTGGACATCCACCCAGCCCCACATCACACAGTTACAAAGGAAAATATGGATTACCAGAGCAGTGCTCCTACATTCTCTTATTGGGCTGCTACGGGGGGACAAAGTGACACAACCTCCCGGCCCAAAACCACGCTGTTTTAAGTGAACTCCCACCAACTGTTGCATATGGCTGAGGAAGAACCAGACCTCTACAGAGCGCTAATTAGGCAGGCCTCCCCGGGACGGCAATTTCTGTCATACACTACTCACACACCTGAAATCTCAATAGATTCCCTACGATTTTGGGGGAAGTATTTTTAGGGAAACAGTGAACTTGATGGTTAATTATACTTCTGAGAATATTTCAAAGCATGATTTACCACACTGCACATCTTGAAACCTCTCCTCCCTCCCAACACACACATACTACCTTACTTCTGTCTCAGTATGTTTCTGTTTCCACTTTGGATTTGTGATAAAAATAGCATAAAATCATGACATTTTTCTTAACACTTGTCTTGACATGTTCAGAAAAACTGCCAACATTAAAAAATAAAGAGTAATATTACCATATGAAGGAAAGGGTGAATGCAGGTAATGAAATGTAATGGAATGTTTTAAACAATCCAATTACAAGTCCTGTGAGGCTCCAATCAAGAAATGAAAAATAAGCCACAAAGTAAACTAGCTCACAAAACAAACAAGCACAGCTGGCCAGGGGATTCTGCACTTCTAAGTGATTTGAATTAAAGCAATCAAACATCAAATGAAAAGAAGACTAAAAATATAAAATGGGACACAAAACTTGCTCAGTGTGAGAGCCAAAGTAACTCAGGCTCTCAGATAAATTTGTCGCAGAAATCCCTCAGAAGCAAAGCTAATGCAGCACCTGACAGCCAAGAAACTCCTTCCCGGGCCAGTGGCCCTGTGACACCATTCTTTCTGCTCTATTTTCTGATGCAATCAGACTGCCTGGAGCAAAGCAGAGCTTACCAAAGTGCTGGCTCTCAGAATCACTGAACACTTCAAAGCTAAAGGGTGAAACCCTGGCCACACTGAAGTCAGTGGGAATTTCGCCACCAACTTCAGTGAGACCAGGATTTCACCCGGGGAGTTCAGCAAGTGTCACTTTTCTGCCAGCACACTTATCATCAGCATAGTGTGCTGTGGCAAGCAGAAACAATGCAAATGGAGGGAGGGAGCGAGAGGGGTAAAAGACTGTGGAACAGAGATAAAGGGAAGTATATGAGAAGTCCATCCAGGCTGAGAAAACAAGAGAGAACAGCACAAAATTGCAAAGATTGTGACAACAAATGCAAGGAAAGGGAGAGGAGAACACAAAAGCACACAAAAAACAACAGCAAGATTTGTAATTATCTTGGATTATTTCTTGATAGCCTTTCATGAGGTAGTTCTCAAACCTGGGTCTAAAGGGGTACTTCCAAGGGATGTACAAAAAGTAACTAAGGAAATCAAGCCTATCACCACCAAGAATAAATTCACCAGCGGTCTCCACATTCACAAAATAAAAAAATAAATAAAGGTCTTTAACAGCCAACAATCAAAAAAGAAGACTGGAAAACACCAGTACTAGGTGTAGTTCACACTGAACTACAATGAATCCCAATGAATGGGATTCTTCTTGTGAAAACTCTTCTCTGGGACTTGAGTATACTGTCATTGGAGAGATTAATAAAGCAAGTTTTTTCTCAGCATCAGTCACTCACTAATGCAGCAGAAATACATGTATTGGGCAAATATGTTAAATGAAGAAATTCCATCTCCCAAAGCTAATGCTTTCTTTGCAACCTCTACAAAGTCCACAGTGTAGTATTTGCCTGAAGGTAGGTGAGATTCAGCACGAGCATTTCCAAAGAACTGGATCACATTTATGTGTTACTAACAGTTGATCCATCCTGGAAAGTTCAAAGATTTCTCTCTCCCTTGATAAAATTTCCTCAAAGCACTACACAAGACAGACCTGTCAGGAAGCAGATTTCTAGTCTGACAAGCATTTTAACAAAGATCACATACCAAGACCCAATACAAGCTATGAAATAAATGCACCTAATGTAAATTTTCACTGTTCACAAATCAAGCTACAAATAAACCCTGATGCCTAAAATACTAGAAGACTGACTCAGCAGCTTATGTTGAATGGGTGTCAGACTATAACAAAATTCACTGATAGAAATTGGTGCTGGCAGTGGCTGTGCCAACAGCTGAACTCCCTAATCTCCTGGTAAAAAGGGCGGGCAGAGGGAAGGTGCCAGCTAAAATATAGCAAAAAGAAAATAAAATGTAAATCTGAAGAAACGGATCCATTACCAGAACATGTATATGGCTTTGTATTTGACAGATGTAACAAAATGCAAATCAAATTCCAGAAATACCTCAGAAGGTTTTTGATCTTCATGTCTGGAACACGAAGTCCTCCGATGTCGAGATCTGGAATGCTGGGACCAGGTGGACAGACCTAGGATACAGAAATGATCATTTGCGGACACTGCTGCCATCTATTAATAAAAGCCTTTACTCTCTCTGCACACTGAAGTCCAATTGACTTCAGTGGGACTGTATATGTCAGTCAAGCCAGAGTCAGGCTTCTATGACAAACCTCCAAAAGACTCTTTCAAAATGAACCAGAAAATAAAAAGTTACTCAGTGATAAACTTCTGCGATCCCTATTCTGATTTTGTTTATAATTTTCTACTGATACATGAGTGTATTGGCTGCATTGCACTTAACAGCCCTCCACCCATCATTTGAAGAAAGCTACCTCGTAACATCCTTCCCCCTGAGCATCAATAAACAACTTTCTGCAAATTAGTAACTGGCCAGGAGGTCTGCTGATAGCCTGAGATGTACTCTTTGAAGCTAATGTATTGATGTCCTAAATACCTGTATCAGTTACCCAATTTTTACCAGAGCAAGCCTTTTCAAAATGAAGCGCGCTGCCATACACACACAGTAGAGCCCACAAAACAAGTTGTAGTCTCCTCTCCTAAGCAAACCTCTCAGTGTAGTTGCACAATTTTTGCCTGCATAATTATTCATTACATTCCAAACAAATTACACCTTTTTGCCTTGAAACCTTTTGACAGTCTCTGTCAGCTTTCAGAAATATTTTAACAGGAGAAAAGGAAAAAGAGAATGAATCTACACTCCACTGACAATGTAGTGCTTTGACACCAGAGTATATTATACTTGTGCAAATCAACTAATTTTAATTCAGTAAGACTTACAGGTACAGCAGGTATTTTCTACTGCCAACTACACAGCAGTGATGAAAAAAAAGCCAATAAATCCTTATGGGTTGGAGAGATGAAGGACTTATAGCAAGGTCTGTAAGATAGGGAAGGTAGGACCTACATGTTGAACTTTGAAGGATGAACACAGATTTTGCAACTGTGGGCATTAATTGTCAAACTTGAAGCAAGGTACGCAGCAAACAGCTAAAAAGCTTATCTTCTGAGGTAAGAAAACAGAAAAGATTATTTTAAGCAAATGTTAATGTTTCAGTATAAAAGCTGGTGATTTGAGAGGTCTTTAAAAAGTCATGGGCACCTTTCTAAGCCGCCCTATTTTACAATTATATTTTTCTATTCCTCTGAACAGAAAAAAAAAGGGGGGACGGGGAAGTGACCAACTGCCATTTACTAATCTGTGTGGAAAACCAGACTCAAATATCATTTAACTATCACTCCATTTAAACGTTCTCTTGAAGACTAGAGAAAAAAACACAACCAGCAGTATAAACTCCTTCTGAGGATCCTATCAGCCCATACCCAAAGTCAATCTAGAGAAGTCCGAGGGGAGTAAATCAAATCACTCAAATAGTGTCAGATATACAGCTAAACTTCAGAACAGAAAAATAGATTTTTCCTGCAATATAACAATATTGACATTTTAACATTCAGATAGATGTGATTCCTTTAATCAACAGCCTCACTAGAATACATAGACCACACACATACCCACACAGATTAGTATTCCCTTCTCGTGGGTTCTGGTATTTTCCATCGGCAAGACATTTAATATCTGACCAACTATCTGCCACTGAGGTATTCAGCTAGTCGGACCACTGCATGAGCTAGTCAGACACTTTGAAATCTCTAATTCATTTGTGCGTTATGAGGGTTTTGTACACTGTTGGACCTGGGGGAGGGAGCCTGAATACAAGATAAGGAAGAAAAAACAACAAGCTGTATTGGAGAAGTGGTGTTTGATTCCAAAGTTTCTGTGGGAGTAGAGCTGGTGAGTCTGGAGGCTTTAATGCAGTTCTTCCCAAGCAATTCATGCATCTGGCAAAATTAGAGCAGTAGCAATTTGATGTACTTCTGGATCTTTACCTGTGTGCTTTAATTCAGCTCTGATAACAACTTATCATCAACTGAAGACAAGTAAGCAAGCATATGGGCTTGTGTTTGGTTGGGTTTTTTTTTAATGTAGGTGTTAAAAGATGGATTTCCAGGTCTCTCTCATGCCACAGAGAAGCTACAAAGGTGAGAAGTACAATAATCCCTACCATATTTTCCATCTCCATTTCTTTACTGCGTCATCTGCAGATGCTACACATCAAAACAGTCTTAAATGTGTACTTCTATTTTAGACACAGTCCATGTACACAAGGGTTAGGCTACTAGATTAATTAACTATTCCATGCAACATGGAAGCTCAACTCTTAGCACCAAAACTACAGATCTTCATTTTAAATTATGTTTGCTATACGAAAGCACACTAGGTGAAATTTCCATGCATAAGGGACAACTTGCAGCCAGCCTTCCTCAGGACATATTATAATGAGTATTTTTTCCATGCCAACTAACTTCCTACAATGAATAAGGGAAAAAATAGTTTTTTACATAGTTCTGTAATAGCTGATTCCTTGCACATAAAATTGGTGAATGCACAGTGAAAACACACAATGTTATGAGTGAGTTACTGAAGAGACTGTTGTATTTTTCTGAGCAATGTAAACTGGCTGTACATAATACTAGAAGAAAAAGGTGGAAGAATTTCTCATGAGACTGAGATTTTACTACCCACTAAGATCTGTAACTGTAACTAACAGATGACCTTTGGCAAGGGCTTCACTTCAATAGGGAAAACATTTACTCACTGAATAAACAAAACCCAACTATAAGGCACGCATTCACAGATTCAAACAACCACCACCACTTAGACACAGAAGTGCAAGAAATCAAAGGAGCCAGCCAAATGATAGTAAAATATCCAGCCCATAACAGTATTAAATTTAACGACTTTTGAAATCTCAAATAAGAGCTTCAACTCTGCTTCCATTAAAGTTAATGGCAAAATATCACTGCCTTCAACAGTGCCAAGACCAGGTCACTGAACTACCCAAAGCTGCTTTCATTAATAAGCGATCCACCCACTCTGAGTATACCAATAAAAGTGCAAGAGGAAAATGAAGGATGTTATTTGTCTTTTAAGCATTCTTTCCATATTTTCATACCTAATCCAGAGGAGGAATCTCACAAAGAAAAGTTCACAGGCAATTACAGCTACTTCAGTGATTAATGATCTGATTTTTACATCTAAATAGATGAAGTAAGAACCATTCCTAGATTATACAGAAGGAACCATCTCCTGTGGTCAAAACAAACACAGGATTCAAAACAGCTCTTCTGTATTATCAAAGCACATGAACCTAACCGAGTTATTTTAGAAAGATTCCAGACACTTTTCACCAAAATTATGCTCTTGTGTTAAGTATACTATAAGACTATTTCTAGGATACAGCACATAAGGTCAAGAGCTGCAGTATCTAGAGATAGATTAATATTTGGCAGTA
>JANZLP010000007.1:16674925-16685551 GCA_026930925.1 Chelictinia riocourii | reverse complement strand
CGTCCCCCCTTCCCTCTCCTTCCCCCAGCTCTCTATGCCCAACGTGACATCCTATGGTCTGAAATAGCCTTATAGAAAAATGTTTGTATCTTCTCCACCAAAAGAAATATAAAGCATTACATTTTATACTACTAAATTATTGAAATCTCTCTTTTTCCAGGGGGAAGAGTTATATCCGAATCCTGTGAACTGATGAGGTACTAGCTTAGTGAGGCAGAACAACTTGTGCAAACTGTAAAGATGAAGAACTGATTGCATCTTATGTAGCAAGTAAGTTTAAGGAATGGTATCTCACTACTCCCAGACATCCTTTATGTTCAGCTCGCTCAATATCATATGACTGTAATAAAATATTCCTTTAGCTATTAGAATCAAAATGTTGTAATAAAGACACATGAGATACTGTTAGCCAGCAAAATATGAAAAAAAAAGTTTTAAAAACCAGCAATGAGACAGAATGACAAATGCTTACATTATGCCATGTGTTTTAATTCCTCCCTGCAGTTTATAGGTATTTTAAGATGTTCAACCTTTCCCCTAATTTTTTCTAAGGAACTGTGGAAGTTCTGCTTTCTCCTGGTCTAGATATCTTTCTGATCAGAGATAGGCAGTAAAGCGTGATCTTCTGAAGTATTTTGGCACTTCCTACTGAAGCCATTAAAAATTAAAACACTGAAATAAAACTCATGAAAGGCAGAGAGGGACAGATACAGTTCTGTTTTGAAGCAGGGGCAGGCTAAATAAACCATTTCCTCCCGACACTGATTTGTGTACTGGGATGTGGAGCAGCCAAAGAGAAGGAGAAAGACTCATTTCTGACTGTACAGCAATGATTTCTACAAATGCCACATACCCTGAAGGAGCTGATGGAGCCCTGCTACAACACTGAATTGCCACAGCTGTGCCAGAGATGGGATGCATATCCCCTTAGCTCCATATTTTTTGTAAATCCACACCAACTGACATCCTGGAGAACATTGGACAGCCTGGGCGCACAGTGATTTAATGGTGACTGCAGTCTTACTGAGTGAAGATTTCTAATGGCTGTCTACTTTGAGATCTAGAAATAAATTGCTTTTTAAGCTAGTTAAGATGTGCTTTACTAGTATTTTAAAGAATAATTTTTTCAATTATAGTTGAAAAATCTGAATGTATTGCCATTCAATTTATAATGTGGTCCAAAGCCAAATATAAACTAATGAAAGTTCCTTTATTGTACTATTTTTCATAACTTGAAATTTTTATTAATTGACTCTGATAACAACTTTTCATTTATTTACAATTTTTATTAGGAACAGCTTAACCCATCTTGATTAACTTGAATGGGAAGAAACTTTTTAAAATTTAAAATAGCGTTTCCTATGGATTAGCCTCTTTAGAGTGAGTGTGGAAGCAGGACATCCTGGTTTTTAAAATAACTGGAAATCTTTTTACTTTCGAATATTTAAAGTTTTCACTGATAATTTTCCCACAGTGGGTGATATGGTCACCATCAACAGTAGGTTGCAAAAGTCAATTTAGATGTTTATTATGGGGCAAATTTTATTTTGTGATGTTTCACATCTTGTGCTGGCTATACTTTGTGTTGCTTCAGCATGTCCACAGGCATTGAATTTGATTCTTTAAGGGACTAATACAGTTCTCAATTTTTACAAGTTCATATATTCATTTTCATGATGCTCTACTAAACATAATGGATACATTTAAAAACATATACAGCATTTGGTTACATAAGCATTTATATCTCCCCAGTGTTCCTATCAGATGTAGAGAGCTGTCAGCATGCAATGGGATCCTGTAACTTTTCAACATTATCTAATTAAAAAAGAATGAATAAGAACACGAGAACATTTTATGGATTTTTATTATTTGGATATGTCCATAATTTCTTTGTATTGAAAAAATGCACACCATATTCCAACTATGCTCTCCAGAGATCTGGAACAAGAATTCCTCCTGATAACTTTTAATTATATTTCTCTGACTGCCGGTGCTTTTGTTTAAAATTACCCATCAAGTCATTACCTTTTGCAGATTTTTATATTAAATGCAACAGTTATAAATACTTTAATTTTATATTTTATTATTCAATAAACCCCTCCAGCTAGCCAGATTCCTCCTGTGTAAACATTCTGACACTTTTGTTTATAGGATATATCAGCATGTGTGAGGCAATGGCCAATGAAATCTCCATTATCTCTGTTGACAGGGAATGCTTTGAAAGGCTCTGTATTTTTAATGAATAGAAAAAATCAAAGACAGAAGAACATCTTGGGCCTTTATACATAACAAAAAGGGCATATTTATTGACTCATTAATACTAAATGTCAGATTGCTGTGTTGACAGTCGGCCGTCTCAAGTGTTCCATCACCTACAGGGAGTATTAAATATAGAATAAACAGTTCAGTATAAACTGAGAGGCCATTTTTCTATCAGAATAGTGGGTGGGTCTATTAAGTTAATTTATTAACAGTGAAATGTAAGTCACAATATCTCAGATGAAATTCCAGGCCATAACTCATCACTTTATAGCTCTCTATCCTAGATTATTCTCTCTTCTCCAAATCTTGCACATCTTGCTTTCTACAAAAAAAAAAAAGCTACCTTCCTTTTTTCTATCTTTTGACCCTTCTTCCAGGCTTTGTGTTGATTCTCTTTCTTCCCTCACTTCCCTTGCAGAGTTTTTAACAATTTGTGTCCCTCCATTCTGTTCTCTTCTTGTACTGTACTACTGACACATGTTCATTCCTTGTTGTTCTGTACTCAGTATTTGCTCTTCCCATTTCTCATCTTATCTTTCATTAGAGCTCCTCTTTCTTGCACATTATGATGACTCTTTAGAGTACCAGGCTATTAATTGGTCCTATTAAATATTTTGGTCTGTGTTCCTCCCAATCGTCCACTGCTAAATTTTACAGTGTTTCTTTTCACTTTAAATGACCAGAGGAATAAAAATATCCTCAGCTTTGTTTGCTTGAGCATTTAATCTCCTGATAGAACTCACAGTTGGAAAATATTTCCTCTACCCCATCCCCATTTCTCTTCTTTGATTTCAAAAGATGAAGGAGTCAGTGTGGGTTGCTACTATCCAGATTTATCAACAAAAGGGACAGTATTTCACTAAATTTGTATGTGATTTAGAAGCATGTCTATATCTATACAGCCAACACAGCAGTATGCCTTATTGTAACATTTCCCGTGTCTTTCTTAGCCAGCCTCCTCCACATGCTATTCTCACTTGTTATGTCTCCTCTTCCACGTCCAATCTGATTTAACATGGCAAGGACCTGCTGTTTGGATAGTGTGTAGCAATTCAGCTTCCTACAGTTTAAGGCAGCTAGGTGCTATCACATAAAACAAAGAACAATAATCCCATCGCCCTGATTTATAGTGTCCTGTATTAACTTAAACTACTCCTATCCTTCCTTAATGTTTACAGTGTCTAATATGGGTGCATAGACATCTGTCCAAATTATAAATACTATTTTTAATACTTAAAAAAAATATCTTTCCCTTTAATATTTGTTGTAGGTCAATATCCTTAGTTCTCAATTTGTCAGACTATTTTTATGATAGAACTGTCATGAAAGCAGCTCCAAGAGGTATGTTTTTTGTGATGCAAAAGAAAAACCTTGTCATAATTGTATTATTAGAGAAATATAATGGCCATGTATTTATTTTCCAAAATGTATGTGATCTCTTTTGGCTCCACTGGGATATCGGATCTAATTCTTTTTGTATACAGAAAGGCTGATCATGCCTGAATTTAAATTCTATAAATAAACCTAATTTCCTGATAAACAAAGGAGGAAAAACATTAGCTCACAAATTTTTAGGGTCTCAGACTGTTTGGGTTGAATGATTTTCTGGACATTCCTAAACTGACCACGGAGAGCTTGGATTTGTATATAGAGAGCATATGAGACCTTAAATAACTTTAAGATACAAGCTGTTCCTAATTAGAACTGATCATACTTTCTGATTCTTGAATGTTTAAAACTGGACAGGGACAAGATAGTCTTAAGAGGAGATGTGAACAAGAGATTTATATGGTGAATACTATTCTTATACAGGTATTCACAGGTGTGGAGGATAAGGGGTCAAGACCCTGTATTGTGCATTGCATAAAAACTAGTCACAATCTGGCCTGCTACAAACAGGCCAGAATTAAAATCTTCAATACAAAGAACCAGTGAATTAAAAACTTCAGCAATGCAACTTCTTCCATTGGTAAATATTTTTGCTCTATCAATTTCAGGCCACAAAATTTTCTAGGACCTTATGAGAATTTACTAGGACAAAAATGGACATAACTTATCAGAACGACAGCAATTAACAGCCTGTTTGATACCGTATACCAAAGACTCCAGGAAAATCTATCCTGCGGTTGACCCTATGATGTCAGCAGCCACTCCATGTGTTCTGGGGTGCTCAGCTCTAACACTTATTTGATCACAGGCCAGGCCTGCTGATTACTGAATGTCAAAGAAAACAAGAAAAACTGAGCAGATAACACAAAATTGTGCAGAGGGTGGATTGTTGCTGAGAGAGTTCAAAAAGAATATTTTGGATGTGAGTCAAGAAAAAGTTGAGATTATTTGGAAAAGAGTGTAAGGCGAAAGGATATGCCAGTGAAAAGGTCAGAAAGGAAGTTTAAGGAAAAAACAACTTGTCTTAGATATTTGAGAACCTTGAATTAACATACTAAAGCTTGATATTGTTGCAAAGAAGCAGCAGCTTTCTCAATCAAATCCTATCAGGCTATCATGTTTACACAAGGTATGGCTAACAAATTCTGAAGTCCTTCCTCAGATACAGCAAGTCTTCAATAAAACCTGTTCTGGATCCTACGAGGTAGTTCTTACTGAGCTGCATTGGAGGAGTAAAATAGGTGTAACTAGATACCAAGTGTAGTATTTGCGACATCCTATAGTCTAATGTACTGATTATTTATATTTATGTAAATAACTGCTTACATTAGTTATGCAGTTCCTTTACAAAAAGGCACAGCGCAAGATGACCCATTGATAAAGCACAAAATTTTGAAATAAAACTAGGCTTTCATTAGTCCTTTTAAAATTCTTTAAAGTGGTTGGGAACTCCTTTCGACACAAACTACTATCTTCCTGTTGTTCATAAACATATCTCTGCATACTTTGTCACAATATGCAGAAAACAAATCTAGACTAGCAGTGATCTAACCATGCTGAACTGGACCTCCTGAGAAGCAAATTTTAAATGCTTGTTTAAAGCTCCATACTATCACCACTAGATTGTGTTGGTACCCAGAAATAAAAGTATTGTAACTTGCTGGGCTTTAAATACCAAGCTACATTCCTCGTGGGTGATGGCAACAATGGACGTTTTTGGTTAACTGACTGAAGACAAAACATTCTCTCAGAATAAGCCTGGAAAGTGGTCATTCAAATAAGTGCTTTTCAGTTGTGCTCTTTGGAAAATATTTTCAGCACACATCTTAGTTTTATTATGCAATGGTGCGTAAAAATCTATCAAACATGTCTCAAGACAACAAAAGAAATTCCTTTGAAGAAACTCTGTCAATCTTGAGATGAACCGTACAAGTTTCGAGATGAATTGATCATATTAAACAAGGCTTTAAAAAGAAAAAATATTTTAAGTATACCTTTAAAATTGTACTCGTTCTAAAATGTCAACTGCTGTAACTCATTATCCCCTTCAGATTTGCAAGCCTTGGGGCTTGTTCTTTCACCAGTTAAGTAACAGAGTACTGTGCCCTGGTGGAGAAAATGAAATCAGAGGTTTTCATCTTTTCCTCATTCAAATATTTCTTCAGCAACAAGTCCAGAACGAAAATGCTGTTACTAAATGTTGCCAGTAGGAAAGGCCTACAATTTAGCTTGGCCTGACTTGACATTACTGAGATCATTTACTGTTCTCCAGAAGAAATCGGTCAGTTCAGCTGACTCTTCTAGAGAGCTGCCCATTTCAGAGGAATGATATAGGCAGCAACACATTAGTTTACTTACTATGACCTGGTTACATTTCAGTAAGTTTATAGCAAGGGTTGAAGTGAAAGGGATGGGAATAGCATTTTTTCTGTTGAAATTTATCATTAACGATAACCTCTCTTTTGATGTACTTCTTGGAGCATTTCTCTTCACTTGTCACTGCTTGTTCAAGACCCAATCACATAAGCTTCAACTCAGATGTCACTTGATACCCTTAAGTATTGCATATCAAGGAATTCTGTTGTATTTAGTAGTGGTCCTGTGGCTAGGGAGCTTAAAAATAAAGGAAATGGCGTATACAAATAGAAATGGAAGATGTTTCTATCCCTATCTGTATTTGAACCTGAATCATCTGTCTCCCAAGATGATGCCCCATACACTACACTGGAGAATGGCAGTCTTGTACCGCTGTAACGGTACTGCTGTAGGAGCTGTGTAATTTTCCATAGGATACTTAAATGCGCACTGAGTCAGAATGACTGAAAGAGGGTAATTTTCTGGTGACTTGAACTCTTAGTTTATAAGCAAACTAGTTCCTGATCTGGTGATTCTTTAAAACATATTTGGTACAGTTAACTATTTCAATAGGAGGCAACGGAGGTCTAGAACATCTTAAAAAATAGCAGTTGGAGTATCCCCTTAGAAAGTGAAATCCCCTAAGGAAGCCTGGCAAGAGGGAGACAGGGTAAAAATACACTATTGCGGTACCTTGTGTTTCATGGATGACCACAACCTTCTTTATTTTGTTCACCTACCCCTAAAAAGCTTCCAGGTGAGCTGTTCTGGCAAAAACAGGCACTAGACAAAGTCAGGATGACCCAAACTTTTTTTTAAATAGTCTGTTTCACAGGAAGAATCACCGAGCTGTGAATTATTATTAGTGAAGAGAGCACCATACATTACTAATTTTAATGTGACCTTCAAATTTCTCTACAATCAGTGCTGCACCAAGTACCCTATCAAATCTCAGTAGAAAAATTGTTATATGTATTAATATATGTATTTTTATGGATTTTTACTACTTTTCAAAATAAAGTAAAACTTGAGACTGGTTAGTATGCAAGAGCTTAAATGCAGGGCAGAAAAAAAAACACCCTAACATTTCAAAGATACACCCTTCTTCACTAGATAGATTTGTATACAAAAGATATAATCACTACAGCCACAGCTTTGCTCTGTCAAACAGTCCTTCAAAATTCTCCTTTGTGCAAATACAGTGGACTGGTACTAGTCCTCCCTTCATAGTCCAGAAACATCAGATTGATTGTATCTGGAGAAGACAGTGCTAAATTATGACTTAAACCAGCCTTGTTGCATCAGTTAAGGATAGTTTGATCAGATCTTCTGGATAGAAGGCAAGACAATAGAAATTCTCTGATAAACAGAGCTTTAATTTCATGAAATAAAATGTCTTGATTGTCATGAAAACATTGCAGTGAGCTGTGAACAGACTCCACTGCCTTGTTTTTAACATTCAGCTGAATTCTATGTGTATTTTAATATTTGTGTGTTCTAAAAACACAGCAATCTGCCTCAAGCAGATTAGTAGGAGACAAGCTGGCATATTCAATTCTGTAAGGGATTCTGAACAAGCAGCTGAAAAGCAACTATTTAAATACCAGCAATCTTGTTTCAGACTGAGATGAAATGAGACACTCCAAAGCATTGTCTTTACCAGGTTTTGTAACTATATGAATTGCAACAACAGGGAAAAAACTGAGTTTCTTTCTTTGAATGCCATTGTTAGAGAAATTCCTTTAAAAAATGGCAACAAAGCAGAAGTGAATCTCTTTTGTACACAGGCCAATTTGCATCATCCTTGCAGCACACAGAAAAGAAAAGTTAGTAACAATGCCATTTTTGTTTGAAATGCATTAAATGTAAGAATAGCAACCCTCACTTTTCTTTTTTGAAGGAAAAGCATTATGAAGTTACAGAAATAATTATTTTAAAAAGCACATTTAACAAGTTTCCATTACAATTTGCCTTCTTAGTGTACATATTTGTATCATATATTAATAATACATCTTAAAACTCACCCTCAGCTGTATGTCTGGAGTGCCTCTGAATGTGACAAAGGGCACCTGTTGTTTTTAAGCCCATTTGCAGCTCTTTCAGCGTAACAGCACAGCTGGCTCACCTCAGTCACTGCCTCCCCCTCTGCTGATTCCAAGGCCCAAAATCTCTTCTTTTCCCATTTCCCAGCAGCACCTTAGCCTAGCCCATTTGCTCTTGTAACAATCATGCTAATTTTTTCTTTCAATAGAGAGGGTCAGATGTCCTCCCTTTTAACACCAGTGACTTCACTGGGACTGCATGTGTGTAACTGAGAGGGGAAGATGGTCTTTTGTCATTAAAAGAGTAAGAAAAATTATTGTGGAGCACAAACATTTCTGAGGATTTTTCTGTAATGCATATTTATATGACTGTCTGCTTCCTGTGTCCGTTGCTTCTGTTTTTCACCTCTCCAAATATAATCAGTTTTGATCATTTTTTATTTCTCTTCAAATTGGAGTTTTTCTCAGTCCTTCGTAGTCCTCTTCAGTCAACTGCTTCCAGGTTTGCCCATAAGAGTGATTCTGCAGAGTACCATGGATTTCCAGAACTTCATTATACAACACTCTGCATTATTTTCCACTCTATACCTTCTCAGTATGTCAATGCCTTAAAGAATAAGGAACGTGGATATACCTGCCTATTATCCCACTAATGGGAATGACAATGGGAAGGAAATGGGAAAAATTCCACTGACTTGGCTGTGCAAAACGTTCAGATCCACATGTTAAGAACAGTGATTCATGTGCATTCCATGTAATTCAAATACACAAACTCACAGATAAGAACCTTTCTCTTCTGTTACTGGGACATAACACGCTGCTCGCAATACAGCCTTTTTAAACTGGCTTAACTATAAGCAAGTTATTTCATAGAACAATGAACAGTGAACTCATTTTCCTACTGTCTGTGTAGCACAGAGCATGCTAACACACGACTTGCATCAGCTTAGGTTGCTGGCCATCCAGCCTCAAGGAGAGCAAGAGCTGTTCAACTTGTTTGCCTCTTACTCTGTAGCCTCCATCAGCCCCGTGGGACAGATGAGTGCATTTCAAGTGCTCATCTGACAATAGCTGCTCTAATAGCTCATTTCTAATAGTTGCTCTTATGGGACAACATGTACATCATTAGAGAAAATGCTGCAGTATGCAGTGCTTTCCTTAGCAGAATCCTTTGAGTCACAATTTTTACTTTACCTGGAAAGATGAAGGGTGTATAGCCTTTACATATATGTATTATCGTAACATGTATAGCTGCTCACCAAGACAGTGAGATTTGTTATGTTCCTGTTAATGATTGAACAATACTGTTGTATATCAAACAATAGATAGCCATAGTTACTCAGTTAAGTTTTTATACTTAAATCCATTGCAACACATATGCAAACTAAAAGAAGCTCATTTATAACTTATGTCTCTGAAAACTTTATAATATCAGTGCTTTTTGAAGTATTCTGGTGTCAGTTCTTACTTAGCTTATTTTATTGTACACGTTCCACATCAACTGCCTACAGAAACAATGGCTGTGGCACAGACCAGCAACTAGTACAGACATATTTTCATAAAGAAGCAATATGTATGTATGTTCCTAGTTGCAGATGAGGAAAATATCCAGGGGGAGAGAGAAAGAAATAATCAAATAGTTTTTATAAAGGCATGTTCAGTTCAGCTATGTTTAGTTTGGCTTGGTTCTTAGGTCTAACTATTTTCCGAGCAGTTCAGAAGCATTGATTGCGTCTTGTCAGTATTGATAGAGATTTACTAGCGAACCTGAGAAGAAATGATACACTTGATGGCAGTGTCTAAACCAACCTCATCATTATATATAGCTCGAAATGTAGTTGCTCAGTTCCTTCATCATTTACCAGACATATTTAGGACACTGGTAAAATTTCATTCTAAGCAATGTTTAACAGAAATTTGTTTTATTAATCCAAGAACTTCACTGAATATTGCAGACAGACATAGATGAATCTGAAGTCACTGAAGATTCTAACAAGTTTATCCAGAAGAATACTTGCTAAAATGTTTTAAAGTCAGTACAGTGCTAGGAAAAACAGTAACAATGCAAAATAACAGAACAAAGACAGAGAGCTGTCTGACCGGGTAAGATACTTGTCACTAAAGACTTCTACAATGCATGTTTTCCTTGTGGCTTTGCTACAGAATTCCCTGGCTAAATTAGTGCAAGTCACACAACCTCCATCTAAGTCAATTATTCAACCACTAATGTGGGGGAAATAATGCCAGTACACTAATAATACAGGGTTGCTGGAGGCTTCTTTTTCTTTTTTTTTTTTTTTTACCCCTCTGTATAAAATTTTGTGCAAGATCCTGATATAGTGCAATATTACCTAAGGGCTGCTAAAGTCAGCAAGATCTTTAACAGAAGACAGACATACAAAATATTACTGGAAGAGTAGATAGCGTGTTCTATTACTACTTAGGCTCTTTTTCAGCTCAGTGGCACTTCAGTGTTCTAGATGCCTTATGAACACAACAGGCAGAGCTGTCAAGATCACTTTACAGCCACCATCCTATCGCAATCAAACCAGCAGTGTGGGGATATAAATGCATACCA
>JANZLP010000007.1:16619359-16630092 GCA_026930925.1 Chelictinia riocourii | reverse complement strand
CAGGTAAGAAATTTAAGAAGTTACTAAGAAATCATCAGCTACTAAACAGTCTCACACACTATCATGTACCATGAAACACAAGTAGCAAGGCTGTTGTGAAATACTGTCATTTAGGTATAGCATCAAAAAGTGTCATGTTAAGCAAGAGCATGAATTCCTGTCAGTAACGTATCCTAGTTTACCTAACTCCCAAGGACAATGCGGGCAAAAAATTGGGAAATATATTCTATCCTTCATTTTTTGACTATATTGCTAAAGAACTACTTTTACAAAAGAATTGCAGCAGCATATATTTATTTTGCTTTCCCTATGTTTATTTTATTTATGTGTTTTGTCTTCAGGACACTAGAGTGTCATACCTGCGGTCTGGTAAGCAATTGGGAAATAAGGATTTTTTTTTTTTTTTTTCTCCAGTTGTATTATTCTGCTGCTGGCAAATAGCTGCCACCTCTATTTGTTCACACTATCCGTACGAGTGGATGGATATCATTTGTCGGTCAGTGGGGCAGGAAGTGTGAATGACTCTTTGCAGGAAAAAATAGTAGAGGAGAGAAAAGCCTATGTCAGATTCTTCACACAACATCTGTCTTCTGTGTTTCGTTAGAAAGATATGACTGGCCAGCTTCTCTTTCTTGTCAAAAACCTGTGAACTGACTGAGGTTTAGTGTTGCAAAATCTAGATTAGAGAGGATCCGAAAAAGGCAAAAATAGTAGACAAGGCCTGGAGTCTGTTACTGCTTTGAATACCAGATTAAAGCAAAATGGGATTGTCATCAATAGATTGGGAGGCTATATTGCAGTTTATTTAACGTCACTGGACTATGAATGCTGTTTTGGTACATTCTGAAATACTCAAGGGACTAGATCATGGACTGTTATGGATCAGAAAAAGCAGCGTTGTATCTTTTGTCTTCATGGCTCATAGTTTGGAGTTTCTGTTTTAAGTGGAAATAATAGTACTTGGCTTCTTCTAAATGCAGAATATTTTGGATGATAAGTTTGAAGAATGGTGAAAATTTGGTAGTCTCTTTCATGCTTAGATAAAGGAATAAACTTGGAAGAATTCTTAATAAAAGGAGTCTTGAATACACTGGAATGTAATACCTTAGAATTAGCAGGTTAAACATATGTTCCTTGATTCATACCATGGTCTGACTAGTAGTGTATATAACCTTTCAAAATCAGATGTAATACACTGGAACATAAATCCTGTTCTTGAGTATTATATATGTAACTCCAGTTGACGTCAATGGAATACAGAATTTGAACCACTCTACCAGAGTTGTAAAAAATAAAAATGAATAATGAAATGAAAATAATGTCTCCTTGAGTTGGCTGTAGATCTCTCTGTAAACCATGTGTCTCTTGAAATGATTTGTATGAGGTATTATGGTGTTTTGTGGATTACAAAACCACAAAAGAAGGAGGCCAAAA
This sequence comes from Chelictinia riocourii, assembly GCA_026930925.1. Taxonomy (NCBI): domain Eukaryota; kingdom Metazoa; phylum Chordata; class Aves; order Accipitriformes; family Accipitridae; genus Chelictinia; species Chelictinia riocourii. The sequence goes on along the minus strand of JANZLP010000007.1, from coordinate 16,628,658 downwards.
AAGTTAGAGGTGGGGCCTTTGAGTATATCTGCCCAACCTGACATGTGGATTTGTTTCTCAGTTGTAGAAAAATTCACAGAAATCTATACATTGTAGGAAATCACTCCAGGAATTCCCGTTGGGCGACTATCAGTTGAACCAGTCTAAATCAGGGATTCCCTCTGACTCTAAAGGGACTGACTTGTTAACAAGAGTCTCCTCAGCTCAGTTCTTCTCAAGTTTGATGTCCCAAACTGAGTATCAAGTTACACCTGTGAGCCAGATTCTGTCTGTGCTCTAGTGAAATTGCTGTCAAAGTTCCATTGTTTTCTACTGGCACAACAAATGTCCATTGTCAACTACTGATATTTTTATACATAAGCCACTGGAAATGCAGCTCAAATTAAGCCTGAGAAAAACTGAGTTGAATGCTTTATGGACTCATATGCAGGTGTCAAGCATTGAAAAATTTGGTAGATTTTGTAGATAATTAACAGTCCAGTATAGGCAGTGATTAAAATACTTTTGAATCTTTGCCATTTTAATTTTCATTCACATTCTGAATCATTCAGCTGTTTTCCTGCTCCAAAAATTAGAAGCTTAGGAGTATATAGTTACACAATTTGTCTTAGACAAACACTCTAGTCTTAAGGTTTTATGCCTAATCTACCTAAATACACAAAATCTTTTCAGAATCGTTTACTGGCACATGCACGTACCAAATGGAAAATAACCCTGTAACTTTTCTGTATCTCATCATTTCTCATGTACTTTCTTCATGTAATCCACCACGAAGCTATAGCACTTGACTTCAACTCTTATGTAACTGGTGTCCACTCTCCACTTATCATCAGATCAATGGCAAGCCAATAAATGTGAATTACTTGAGGTCAACAGCAATTGTAAGCTCTTAGTGCAAGTCAGTGCTGTGCAAGCTTGTTTCACACAATTTTCTTGTCAGAAATCCTTTAAATTAATATAACAGTAAAGAAAACAGAGCCAGCTTCTCAACTGCTGCAAATTGATTTAGCGGCATTTGCCTCAGACAAGAATTGCTTCTGCGCAGAATGTCTGACCAATGCAGGAGAAAGCTGAACAGTGAGGTTCTGTAGAAAACAGTGCTGAAATGTGTATTACAGACCCATTGTGACAGCTTTGATACAGTTGCCTAGACAAAAACCAAAGCAAAATCCTTAGAGTAGTTGCAAGCTGGGCTTTCAAACTGAAGGACTCCTGGGAAAGGAGGTGATCTCCTACTACAGTTGTTCTGTGAATAGAATAGAGATTTAGTTTATAGATTCAAAAAAGGTTTGAAGTATGAGGGGTATCTGCTGCTTTACGTTTCCGACTCTTGAGACAATTTCACGCTTCTATGCCTGCAAGATTCTGGGTATACGTGTGAGCGCTGCGTCTGGAAGTTCTGAGGCTCTTTATAACCCTGAGAACCTAGTGAATAAAGAAAGGAAACAATATATATTTCTTGAATGAAGTGGCTAAACAGCACTTTTGAGTCATGATATGAAAGGAAATAATTTGAATTAGGTGAGAGGTGCATGGCAGCATAACAGAAAGAAAGTCTTATTTTCATCAGTTAATAATCAAAACAATTTGACACTACTTCTAAAGGAAGCCAAAAATATGGAAACAGTTATTTAGAAAAGAATACAGCAAAATGATGTATATGCTTGTATTTTGCATCTTAAGGTAAACTGTACTTTTGAGTTCCCAGATGGATCTCCAAGGCAAGTATCTTGACCCAGAAAAAGAAAAAAAGAAAGCGAGACCTCTGAGTGATATAAACAATCATGCAAGTGGATATTTTTTTTTTCCAGTCACATACTTAGTTACCATGTTGATTCTAGTATTTAACAATTGTGCTGTGCAACTGAAAAGCAGAAGAAATGTGCTTGTCACTTACATGAAGAAGCTTTTTTTAAATGTAAAAAATGATCATGACTTCTTTGATGTAATGTTTGGCAGCCTTTTGACCTGAATGTTTCTTACTGATACAGGGTTTCAGTGTCAATGGCAACATTGTGCAAATAACAGATTTTAAATATGAATTAGTTTTTTATTCAAAACAGTGTCACCTGCCAAGTTTGAGGTTTAAAAAATCCCAGACATATTTTTTTATCTAAGTAAAAAGAAAAGCATCTTAAACTATGTTGTGATCTGGTAACTTATAAGATGTCTGAATCATATTTTGTCATACTTGGCAAAGATCTTTTCAGACTCAGACCAAACAAAGCAAGCTTCTGCCCTGAAAAATCTTTTGCCAAAATGATGAATGTTTAGAATTGGATTTTTATAAATATGTATAGTCACACAAACTTTCTGTTATTGCTAATTCTTTATTAATAATTATTCATAGTTTTTCTTGTTCATTATTCACTTGTTTGCAAAAAACATTTGCTAAGTGAATATGGACTTTGAACTGAGCAGGACAGATAGGTAATATGTTACTGCAAATTTGATACGACACATTGCAGACAAAATACCATCAGTGCAAAGATACATTTCATATTCCTTCAGGGAACTGAACACAACCTTCAAAGTTAAAGTTCAGTTACTTCTATTACTAGTCCAAATAATATACTTGGTGGTTGCTGAGTCCACATTTTTTCTCTTCCTAGGTTATGGGCCATAATAAGAAATACTTTGTATATGCTAAATATCTACAACAAAGGCAAACACCTAGGTACAGCAACAGTCTTATATTAATACTGTAAATTGTGGGAATGAAGAACATGTTGTAATGAAGAGCAAGGAATCTCTTATTTTTGCAGAATATCAGATCTAATTTTCTTATGAAATCACCTGAATCGGCAAATGAACATTGAAGTCCTTTATCCACAGAACAGAAATGACACAGTAAGGAAAATACAAATAAGGAAACAGAAATGAGAGAGTATAAAAGGAGATCGTATGAACACATAAGGATGCAATCAGAAAGTCTAAGGCATGATATAATGTAGAAAGAAAGTATATGATGGGTAACCAGAAGGCATTCTGCAAGCACATTAATATTAAGAGGAAGACCAAGGACAGAGCTGGTCCACTGCTCAGTGAGGAAGAAAAGCTAAAGACAGATGCTACCAAGAAACTTAAAGAATTTAATGACTTTTTGCCTCACTCTTCACTAAGAGGATAAGGAAGCTAGCACAATATCAGCAGCAAAGGGAAAAGTACTCAGGTTAGAGAAGGAAGGGAGAAAGAAAAAAAGGAAAAGATGACTGATAACAAAATTGGCCATTTTCAGATCATCTGGGAGTGCCAGACTTCCTTCCTGGGTACTTAGATAACTCCACTGAGAAGTTTCAGCATCACCAGCAGTTGTCTCTGAGAGCTTGCTGAGGATGAGTGTGATCCAGAAGCCTTCTGAAAGACCACCACAATTCATAAATCCCGTGAGTTGCTTCTGACTTCTCTGCTTTACTCTCAGCTGGAGTCGGTATTCTGAGATCTCTCCAGGATCTTTTTTAAACAGTTCCCCCCCCCCCGGCCTTTTGCAGATAAAATGGGTTTTGGTTTTCAGCCAGCCCTGCTCACTGCCTCTGGAATAAGCCAGTTGCACTTGCCCAGTTGAGCTTAATGGGAGTCAGCCACACCTCATTATCTCTGCTCAGAAAAATTCACCAAATTCCAGGCCATTGTTTGTCTTGGCAGAGGGTGTTTTTTATAGGAGTGGTACTGGGAGCAGGGCATGACAGCACCAAGCCTGAGGACAACAACCCCAATGTACAGTCAGTCACATTTCACAAAGTGCCAAAGAAAATAATTATAATTTACTTGAAATGACTGGTAGGTAGCATGTAGATTTGCTTCCAAATAACTCTGCTGTTTGGCTGTTTCCCTGCAATAGGCAGTATATTCATCTGGGAAAACAATACATAGGTTAAAAAATATAATAGTGATTTATTTTGCTTTGTTTGCACAAAACAGAAACCCTCTCAATTAATTAATGTATTCCTTTTGATACTTCAGGAACGCCCTGCCCTGTGCATCTGTTAATTAACAGAGAGGAGTATTTTTTGCAGTTCATCATCACTTCAGTGTATCCTGATAACTTAGAGAGGATTTATATGATATGCTTATTAATATCCTTTACTTCTGACTTTTGGTTTTCTTTGAGCCTGCTGTTCACCTGCTCATGGTAAAATTTAGCTTTATTTTGATTTCTGCTCCTATTAAAAGTGACAATGACATTTTTTGATACAATGCATCATTAATACATTTTACCAGTGCCAAAAATGAACGTTATGGTTAACAAGTATCTGCAGCTACACTAAATGAGTGAATACAAAAAGTGTAAAACTCGTCATTATATATTTGCAAAGCTAATAATTCAGAAAAGGATGAAAATCCTATTTGCAATCAATAGTGGTATCATATAGGGAAAAATTTATGCAGGAATTGATATTGTAGTGCTTTGGGACAGAAGGCTGTCCCTGGCTGGTGGCTGGCTCTCCTAGGTACGGCTTGTACCTTCCTTTGAATTAATTTCTGGTAAGAGGATTTAGTACAGCATTTGAGAGACAACTGAGTCCTGCTCTCATTCATGAAGGCTGTTTCTGCAGTATGTCCCTGCCAGAAAATGGCTTGGAAAAGAGGAGATCGCTAATGAGCTCTACCTAGTAGTGTAAATGATGGAAGAAGCTTTGTCCTAGAGAGAGCAGAATTCAGAAAGAGTGAAATAGATCCTTCCATCTATCATGATCCTTCAGTACTATGAATATTCTGCTTTTTACTTCCTGCATCTCTTTAAAATGTTCTTTGGGCTCTGAAGTATGATGGTACGTTTCATCATAGACTCACATCAACACAACACTTAAATGAAAAATTTCACAGGTAATGAGCATATACATGTATCCTTATTGCAGGGACATGAAAACAATCACAAAGAAAATTTGTTAACAGACAAGTACTGGATCAGATCTGTGTAACTTTCTGCTGTTTACCTTTTGAAAGTCTACGTTTTTTTGCATGAAAAGCTGCATCTGCCACAGCAACACACCACTTCCAGTGCTTAGGATTCGGAATGCTTCTCATATTAGTTATTGCCAGTTTTCACGTCAGATATTATATCAACCAGCTTAGTTAAGGTTTAACTTTAATAATGTTGCTGTCTGGTTTTTCTTTTTACTAACAATGGATTACTTGAGGAGAAAGACCAGTTTAACTGTGATCAAACCATATATAGCTTTCCTGTTTCTTTTGCCCTATTTCCTTCTGACATATTTAAGAATTAATTTCCTAACTATATATATGGAGTCACTTGTTTGCTGGAGTTTTTCTTCCCTGATTATTCTTGATGGTGGTAGTCCATTAAACTATCCTCCTATTCCCTTCCATATGGAGACGGTTGGCTGTTGAGCAACTGATAAAGCTGAAGTGGAGAAGAGATGATGGAATTAACCTAGCCTTAATATTTTAAGGAGAAAAAAAGGAGACAGTAAAGAAGGTGCCAGTACAATAGTATTTCTTGCTTCTTTAATAAAAAGTTAATAAAACTTTTGAACACATGCTCTTAAAAATGCTGGTAAATATAATTGATTTAGTTAGCTTTTTACCTTGTTCCTAAATAGTTCAAACTAAAAATGTAGCAATTTCTGCTAGCTGCATGTCATTAGTAAAATTTCCACATTCTGTGTCCAAAGAAGGCCTAACCTACTTCAGAATATATTAAATAAAATGAAACAGATATATTTAAAATTCCTATTTATCACATTTTGATGACATATTTTGACAACATTATCACATTTTGCTTATCATTTCTTGAATAGGTTAGCTATTTCACTTTTTGATTATGTTTTTTTCCTATCATGTCTGTTTAACAATTACTTCTAGGCTTTTACATTTTTGTGGGCTTTACTGAGATGGGGTTTTGTGAACTACTGTGTTTAACAGTTTCCAGCTTTTCTGCCACTACCAGGATTTTAAGTAGGGGAGTGACTCCTGCTAGTGGTGGTAGGGTCACGTCAGTTGTTTGCTCAGTGGATTTCTTGTTACGCATGTCCAAAACATTTATTTAAGATGTATTTTTCTCTTTGCCATTTCTATGGTTATTCTTTAGCCCAGAATTAATTTGCCAAGCTGCCTTTGTTCCTCATAAAAAATACTAGACTTACGTTTGATAATTTTGAGTCTGTTCATGCTTCTCTTGAAGCTGAAATACCTGTTGATCTGTTCAGCTCTAGCCTCAGCCATGGCACAGCAGGAGTGTGAACTGGAACTCACCCAAAAGTGGCACAGACTTCAGCCGCCTTCTTGCTGCTTTACGGTTGCTGAAGACAAAGCTAGTTCTGCCATTTTAATCTCTCTGCTTCTTGGCAGGTCTTGAGCTGGTGTAAATACTCTTAGTGTTGTTAGCTTGAGTTAAGGTCTGGCTATTTTTGCTAGTGGAGAACTTGTCTGTTTGTAACAGGCAGAGGTTTCCAACCGTCTGCCTCTGGCTGTATACTTGTTTGGGCCTTAACTTCACAGGATTTCTTGGGTCCTACTGTGATAAAATAAAAATCTGCTCTCATGCATTGCACATACGCAAATTAAGTAATTCTTTCAGCATCCCCCAAGGCAGATGATGGTAACACATATCTGGAAGTGCAGAAAACAAGGCAGAAAGCTTGACTTGCTCAGACTCAGGCAGCGAGTCAGTTATCTATAGTTATCCATGATACCCATTAGCTATTAGTTTTGTTGACTCCCATCATCACAACAGGGGAACGTCTCTGCTATACCTGAAAAAAAGGGCTAGCTGTTGTGATGTCTGCCTGGCTAGTTGTAGCAGCATTTTCTAATCAAGTCCATTGGTTCTATAAAATCCTATAGTACTTTCCCATATTCTTTTGATCATTCTGGACAGAGCAGCTCTTGCTATTTATTTTGAGATTATTTTTAATTTTTTGAATGTTTTTCTCATATATTCACTATTGCATAGGCACTGGAACAATTGTGGCATGGAAAATAGAAGTTTAAACATCCAGAGGAGGCAGCCTGGAAAGCAGAAGACTTACCTTTCTTTTTTTGCAGGGTTACTTATCTTCTAGAGAGGAGTGGCATTCATTAAGCTATCTACTGCAACTTTAATCTTGCAATCCATGCTATCTTGCTAGGCACATTATGCCTTTCTTTTTAAGTAGATTCTCCCCAAAATATTCAACATCTCTTGAAGTCTTAATTTTGAAACATAGATACAGCAGATAGATAAATCTGCAGTTCTTTATAGCCCTATTAGTTGTATGCTGCTTTTGGTGAAGTTGGCCACAAAGGGTCAGAATGAAAAGCTCTTAAAAAGAGGGTCTAGACTTAAATTGTACTCTTAATTGGAATTAAAAGAAGAAATAAGCTTCATGTTTGGCAACAGGGCCAACTAAGTTGGTTCTTGATACACTGCCATGAACTGCTCATTTTCTCCTTACATTGGCCATCATCAGGTCTAGGTGCAGGTAAGTTGTTTTAAGTAATGGTATGTTACCAATTTCTGCCGTATAGGTGGTAGTGTGTTATGCTGCAACATCTAACGAACTTACTGTACTTCTTTTTCTTCTTCTGACATGGTGTGCCACACAGAGACTCTACCTCTAGCTCTGAGGTGGTACTACCTGATTTAGCCTCTGCAAAGCAAGAGAGTAGTACATCATTCATTTCACATGTCCCGATGATAGAAGTATGCAGAATAAAAGCTTCAGTTCATGTGTCCTGTTCTAATGTATTTTGTCTGATATAGTACTATATTCTGTCTATAGTAAACAGCTCTGGGGCAGAAGGTTTAAACACCTAGGATGTTTGGCTTGAACAAACAAATATTCCTGTTGGAGTATTCCATACTTTAAAAATTGATTTTAAATGCTTGCTTTTTGAACCTACTGTATTATGCCTCTGAGCGTTTTGAATACATATAGCCTACAAGTCTTTAGAGCTGTAAGCCTAATGCAGACCAGGATGCTTTTAGGTAGGTATTATTGGAGTCAGATATTTGTGAGATACTAGTTCCGATAATTCAGTGAGGTGAGTGTGTGCGTGGGGAGGGATAGGTGAAGAAAGTCAGTGAAGTTAAATAAAGCACATGCTTAACCAGAGGGAACACATTTAATCACCAGTAAAGTTGCTTCAGGTTTTATTGGCCACCACACTCCAGCAACTGAACCTGGGTTGTTTGATGGCTTCTCCCATTGTGATGGTTAAAGATCTTGTTTAAAATGATTCATTCTTTTTTGTCGCTTGATTTAAAGGTTGACTTTGGCTTCAAAATTAGTCCCGTATGTTTTGAAATTTGAGTCTGAAAGCTGGTTGAAAGCCCACGTAAATTTGGTACCACGCTGCTCACCTTTGACAGGGAGAGGCCACAGAGTGCGGTAAACAGTGCTGAAATGTGGCTGCGTGTGACACGAGTCACTGGACTGTAATTCTAAGTTATGAGACTTGATGAAAAACAATGTGGCCTATATTGAATGTGCCTAATCTAACTTTGTTCCCCAAAATGGGTCTTTAAACTTACAACTTCACTGTTCATAAATAACATACACATTCTTAATATAAGCAGAGGCAAATGCACGATACACAGTGTATGTTAAATTACATACAGCTCTTTTACCACTGCTGTTAATGTTGCCCAGTAAGTACTTAAAAGACAGTCTAATAATGGGAAACATTTTTCATTAGTTTAAATGCTTGCTTTTAAACAATTGACATTCCATTCCTTAATGCTGTAGCCTTTCCTTTTCTGGTGGTTGGTATATATTACCCACCTAAATGGAATTGTGTTTATTTACCTTAGGATAAGCTTATGCTACAAGTTTCTCTTGTCATTAGAACATGAATATATTGATTTTCATCTGATGTCATAGAAGTATTATTATTATTGTTAGCAGCAGTAGCTGTTAATTAGCAGCACTTCTTCTATTATTGGGTAACATTTTTTTCAATTTAGGTAACTGTTATATGCAAATTAAGAAGAATTAAATTAAGAAGAAAATGAAGAACAACACTTGCCTGTGTTGTAAGGTTTGTAGCATCAGGCTTCATCCTCTACAAAAGGGTAAAAGGATGTCACAGCAGCCTGAGTTCTCTTATTTAACTGAGTAGTTCAATGCCAGTGACAAGATTCTGAGGGTAACATGAAGATCCCTATTGTAAAATTATATTACAAAAGACCATGTTGTTCTTGATTCCTCTTCTTCCTAGTCGTGGTTTAATGCCAGTGAGCAACTAAACACCATGCAGACGCTCACCCCCTTCCCCCGGCCCCGGCGGGATGGGGGAGAAAATCGGGAAAAGAAGTAAAACTTGTGGGTTGAGATAAGAACAGTTTAATAGAACAG
>JANZLP010000007.1:16236933-16246946 GCA_026930925.1 Chelictinia riocourii | reverse complement strand
CACGTACTATGTGCTGAATAGCTGCCACGCTCTGCTCCAGCGCTCGTTGCACATCAGTGGTGCTGGATTTGATTAGTTTGTGAAGTGCAGTGGGATCATGTGTGAGGAAGGTTACCATAAACTGCTGGTAACACCTGCCTGTGCTGTAGATCCGTGGTTAGCATCAGCAGTTTTCTGTGGAAGAAAATCCCATGGATGTCTTTGTGGGTTCCCGAGAGCTTCAGGGAAAGCTGAGAAATGAATCCAAGGTAGAGGATGGTAACTCTGCAATATAAATGAAGCCAACACATATTTTCACCTACATTTTTGCTTTCCACTGAAATCATTCAAACTGTGGAAGCATCAGGAAGGAAGAATATGACCTTAATTCCCTTTTACAGGGTGGGAACAGTTGTAGTAAGGGGAAATCAATGCAAGACCTTTTATAACGGTTGGACTCAATGATCTTAAAGGTCTTTTCCAACCTAAACGATTCTATAATTCTTTAAAATCACACCAGCAGAGCCATGGCCAGGAGATAACAAAGAAAAAACACACCAAAGTCCCCGTTCTTTGGCACTTACAAGCTTAATTAAAGGGTAATGTAATCAAGCCGGTGATTAATCATAAACTTTTTATCAATGGAGAATGATAGATTTTCCCGCCAAAGACTCCAGCTCACATTTTGCTATCACTCTAACTTCATCAAGTACACACACTCAGTCTTTCCCCACTTGCCCAACATGAGTCTGCAATAGCTTCATGGGAGCCTGAGGAATTACAGCAGAGTAAAATCAGCCCAGGGAGATACTCGCAAGGTAATAGGATCCTTCCTTAAACTCCAATACCTACATAGAGTCAAATAAACGGATCTGAATCCATATTCCTACTGGGTGATAAGAAACTTTTATGGCACAAGTAGTGCATTGCTTTGTAGATAAACTACATGTTCCTTAAGGGCATTAAATTTATAATCCCTGAGGCAAGGGCGTGCATTATCCTTGTTCCCAACAGTACACAGAGTGGCATGAAAGACACTAGTGAGGGAAAGTCATACCTCATCCTGCCGGATCATGCTGTTACTGTAATAGGAGGGAAACAGAGGGGTGATATTTTGCCACAGCCAGCAAGGATAAAATGGCCAAGAGCTTACATACTCGGATTCCCGTGAAAGGAAAATAATAGCCTCCTCAATCCCTTCCTACAGGATTCCTCACGCCATTGCAACAGCCCCACCACAAAGCTAAGCCAGTCTGTATATGAACATAAACAAAGTCAGAACATCATACTTTGCAGCAAATAAAGCCTGAGGGGGGAAATACCTCTAACTTAAAGTGTATGCTGATGTAAGAGGGTCTCTTTGTAACAAACTCCCACACTGTAGCCTTAAACCTTAATGGTCTGTGAAAGTTATTATGCGACGTTTTCAGCATTCAGTTTCATTCTGACAGGACTTTGTGATGTGTATTACAGAAGAATACTGTTAAGCTAATCATATTAATACCGAATCTTTGTAATATAATAGCTTCAAACATTTTGAGCAAGGCACAACTTGACTTTTCATAAATACAGAAAGACAAATCTTTTAATGATGTTATTTTCCTACTGCTTCCCCAAGTCCATCTGTTAGAGTTGCTAAAGATCAAGGGCCATAATTTTTTTTTTTTCTACAGATTGAACAGTGGAAAAGATACTTGGCTTCTCAAGGCCTAGTTCTGCACTTTTTTATTCCCAGGGACAGTCTCTTCAGGCATTATCAATTTGCCTTTCTTTTTAAGACATGCCTGGTATAAGTCATGTCTGAAATATAATTCCTTATTTCTGCTACTGATGACAGCTTAAATTATTAAAAGGAATTTTAAAGTTCTTTTTAGGTTTCTCATTTTCACATTACTATTATTTTCTTTTCTGCATTTCATTCAGTTTTGGTAGCAGAAGAAGCCTTGCTGGAGTCACTTTTTCCTTCTGTTCATAAAAACTAGTTCTACGCTGTTTGCCTCTGATGAGCAGTTAAAAGAAAATGAAATAAAAACAGGATAAATTGACTCATTTCAAGATAGTTGTGTAACAATTCAGTTGTGATTACCATAAAATGTTTCACGGATGACTGTGTAGACAGTACTAATGATCAGATAGCACACAAAAGCAAGAGTAATTCATTTCACTCTGTTCTTTGAAACATATTGTCTGTAAGTGAACTCCATTACTACTGCATGCTGCCCTTCCCACCTTGGAGCATTTTCAGTCTGCACTAGCTGTCTTACATTTATGTACCTTGGGGCTCCTCAGACAGCATAAAAGTTGATGACAAACCAGTTGCCTTTGGCAAACGTGGCCCTCCAGATAGAAGGCTCTAGTAGAATCTAGATTGTCATTCCACAACACACTTCAGGAAAGCTCTCGCTGAACTCCTCCTTGGGAGATCCAAACCCTAATAGGGTCATACTAGCCCCCAAGGGTTAGACTTGCTGGCACCAGATTTAGGGATGCTGGCTGCTAAGAGAGAGATGAGGCATCCCAATACCCAACTTGGAATAATCCTCTAAGCCTAATAGTCCTTTACATAACTGAGGAAGGTGGGGCACACTAGTCAAGTACCTGTAACAGTGCATTAAACCCTAGCTACAGCTTGAGGAGTCAGACAAAATGGACAACGGCTGTTGAGATTCAATGGCAGTTCTAACACTGTGCATGCAGAAGACAAAGGAGACAGGTCTATACGTAGGATGACCAAGTACTGATAAAAATGCAAGTGGTAACAGCAAAATCAGGATTTCTGTTAAGGTTGTGAACCTGACTAGTGCCACTGGGGGGTCAGCAGTACTTAAAAGTGTTTATCACCATATGGATCTGTGAACAGGTCAATGCAAACAAAGCCGACACTACCAGTAAGGACTCCAAAGAGGCTGACAAACTGTACTTTGACAGTGACAGAACAAGGCCCTCTTGTTCCTTGAGAGAAGACACTCTGCAATGCCACGTTCTTTTGGTACCACACTGTCTGTACAATAAAAGCGCCAGAAACTCTTGCTGAATGAGCAGCATGGGTCATTTCCTTCTTGATTAACTCTGTGTAGGCAGTCTGTCCTTGAGGGTCCACTCATCAAATCTAAGATCTTTCTTCCCCTTCCTGGAGGAAGCGTGAGTGTATTGCAGGCTATGACACATATGCTAGTACAACTCAACAAATGTAAAAAACCTAAGGGGCTTGGAATCCATATCCTTGCAGGTCAAGTAGAACTATCTTCTCAGGACTCAAACTTCAAGACATTCACAAGCACCTGGCAAGTCTGTATCATAAAAAACAGACTCTCAAAGAACCCATTCTCATCCAAGGTAAGATTTCCCCCTGCCCCCCCTAAAGAAATTACCAATAGACAACAGAAATAATTACGAAAACTATGAATTAACACACACAAAAAAGTGTGCCAAGAACTCTAAAATTAGAAAGGTTTCTGGCAGTCCAAAATCTAAGAGTACAAAAATCCATTCTGAGCTATGGGCAGCTGGGAGGAACTGTAGCTGAGCTGTCAATCTCTAGACTTTATCTTGCAGGTACAAGGCCAAAAAAGTCAGCAGGTGCCTGCTTGGAATGTAGGTAATCCTTGGCCAGGAAATCTTTTCACTCTTGTGACAATAGTGGAACGTGCATATAGACAGTCACCTGAACATCCAGCTGTGAAATGCTTCTGGAAATGCCATATGGGACGGAAAGAAAGTGGACAGTGCCACAGACTACAGGAACAAATTATCATTCTATAGCTATATGTTTTCAGCACCCTACTAGGATATCCTGCAGGATAGTTTAGTCTCAGTCAGGCTTTTTTCCTGGAAATATTTCTCATAAGTAAATCATGTATTAGAGGAACTCAACTAACATTTTAACAGGAATTCTTGTTTACACTAGCTGACCTATATCTCAAATGGATTTCCTGCCAAAATGATTATTTTTCTTCAGTTGTTCCATTCATTAATAAAACCAAATTCTGTTAATTAATAAAACCAAATTTCTTCACTTCTTTTGGTTAAAGGACCTTACAGGAACAAGAGTCAGGATTCCAGGAGGACATCATAACCTGCAAGGAACCTGTTTCTGACACCTGGAAACAGGGAGAAAGATACTGCATGGTCACTTACTTCAGGTATTTGGCACGCATTCTTTTCAATTTTTATTGCTCTGAGGAGTTCACCGTAAGACTCATCATTGCAACACAGTCCTTCAGGTCTTTAAGCCTCATGAACCAGTGGCCTGAAAGGCTGTATAAGGCTTCCCCTCCTATCTTTAGCTGCGATACCTTGGGATCGCTAATGCAAGGACTATTCTCTAGTCTGGAACGGTGCTTTCACCATGAGTAAACAACAATGTATGAACATAACTCCTCTGAAAAAGAAAAGCAACCTTCTTACAAGCTCACATCAACATCCAGGAAGGGTAACCTTACTGTGAACTACCATACCAAAGTGACACCCTGTCAAGCTATAACTCATGATTAAAAGGAAACTTAATAATGATGTTCAATCATTATAAATAATGCACCCTAGTAGAGACAAAGTTATACTAAAATATATTAACTTAGAATATGATGATTACACACTGTTCCTTCTTCCTGATGTGCTCGTAAAAATGGCGAGAACCCATTTTGTTTTAATAAATGAAAAGGGTTAGCATACCTTACTATCTAACAAAATCCCTATTTTATCACTCGTACATTAGTTTAAGTTTTCTCAATAAAACATACTCAGTTTGTTTTGCAGAAAACTAGGTCACTTTCAAAGCTCTAGCATATGCAAGATTTCCAATCTCATCTTCACAGTGTCAATTGTCAGAGTATGTAATAAACAACAAACATTTACAGCTTTTCTACTGAGCTTCTTTATAAGCAACAGCATATTTGGAACCGCAAGATGCACGTAAGAGTACCCACTCTTAGGTGGGTACACTAAAATTGCATCCAATACTGTTTCACAGATGACCAATTCCTAAATACAACCTGGTTCAATATCAGCACCAGTGACTCCTGGTCAGCAAACCACCTAGAAACTTCTTCAGATAAATGAGGTCCATCTGATATCAGGAATGATAATTTAAGTGAAAATTTCATTTATTTCCATTACATCTTATGCCAACTCTCTACGTACACATAATTTAGCACAAAAACACCTTGTAAAATACATTACCTGTTCTGAAAATCTGCTACCATGTCCCTTCGTTCAGAAATCTTTGAAGAACCATCCAATCTCATGTAGGTATGTTTCCTATAAACCATGTATTCCTGCAAAGAACACACACCAGAAAAACATAGTTGCTCTTGAAACTGTTCAGTCTTGATTCTCCCGGAAAAAACAATAAAAGCAGAACTGCTACTTTAACAAAAAAATTATCCCTAAATGTCATCAACAAATGTGCTATAAGCAATCTTATGTAAGCAATACCTTAGGAATTCAGAAATTAAAGCTAGTCAATCAATGGGCATGTGTAATCTTTACGGCACTGCAACCACAAAATGCAGTAGCTCAGGCAGCATGCTTTTTGTCAAACTGCTGGCCTGCTTTTCTTTAGGTGATCTGGAGACATACGAAGCTGTGTAAATGGAATTTCTCATATCTAAAGGTTTCCCTCCTTTGTTGCAGCTCTGCTGTAAATGCGGTTTGTACTTACTGCACTGGTGTAACCTGGAGTCTAAATGGCTGGACTAACAAGTCAGAAGGGTGTAACTTGGGGTGGCCTGGGAATTATGCTGCAGTACCAGGTGCTGTCTCTCAGCTACTTGGTCTGTAAATTGCCCCAAATTTCTTACCCATTGTGAATCCCAAAGCCTTCATGAGTGACACCTACATCAGTGAGAGATGGGCTCAGGCTGGGTCTTGGTCACAGCTGTGACACTGATAGTGATTACTGAAAGATCAAGAGGGCAAGGTCAGTGAATCTCCTTGGTGGATTTGGTAATTGCTGTAAGACTTTTGTGGGCTTCTGTCATTATTTCTAGATATTCAGCTATAGTAGTATTTTTCTTGAAGATCAGAGACATGGCAGGAGGTAAGGACAACCAAAATTCAGGTCTGCACTTAAGGCTACCCATATTAGATGTTCTGGTTTTGAGGTCTCTGCAGCGCTCTATCTTCACAAGAGCTGTGAACAGAAGAGGATAATAAAGTAATTCAGTCATCCATTTTAAAAGTGAGGGAGAGGAGAAAGAAAGGTATTTCTTGATTGTGTGAATTTTTTTTTTCCATTCCTGAGGGATTGGTGTAACTAACATTGATTTCTTTTGCTTTGGGTTTCTAATCACTGGAGGGGCTCTGGCAGTGGAATTTTAACCCTTCCTTCTCTCGGCAGCCTTTACACTGACCTTAACGTTTCCCATGGGAAATAAGAGAATTTGCTTAATCTCTTTGTATGGGGCTAGCCACGGGTTATTGAAAATGACCTGTTGTTATTGTGCCAATGAATAAAATGTCACAAGTAATTTTGGCAGAACTAAAGAGCAGACTAATTGAATGACTAGTCAGTGAAAATCAGAAACATTTCATCTGTTTTTAATATCTACCAGGGCTCAAATTCAGCTTTTATTTCACATATAAAGATGTAAAGTTTGAAGTATACACACCTCTTTCTAGTACTACCTGTGGCACAATTTTTCATAATGTTGCATTAAACAATCTGATTGGTAATCAAAGCAATCAAGATTAAAACTTAAAGGCAAATTGCATTGCTAGCTCCTGCTTTGAAAGGGACCTTAGACTTCTGAAAGGAGCAGGGTATCTAGGAAAAAAAAAAAAAAATTAGCAAAAACCATTGTGCAACTGGTGGTGTAGGATTATGTATTTATGAATCCCCAGGCTGCATGCTGCATGGAGTTGCAGCAGTTCCTTATCCTTAGAGATGGCTGCTCATAACTTAAGAATGTGTAAATACAGAACACTCCCTGAGTAAATACTATTGTTAGGAGCCAAGAGCTCTGCAAGTTAACAATGAGTTATTGTGGCTGTTACTGTTTATGATACCTTTTAATGGAACCGAAGAACCAAGATGCAGCAGCTCTACACAGGAATGGACTTCTTACAATAGGGAAAATTTGCACAGATGCTCACTCGGACTGCAAATTGTTTACTGGTAAATGACATCATTCTGCTATCTACACGCTCCCCAGCACCTTTTGGTTTATAAAATCCCAATGGACTGTGGCCTTTTATTTCTTTCACAACTTTCAAAAAGGGCCTGGCTAATGTAGAATTGCAGATTTTCTTTTGATGTGAGGTTCCTGCCAGTTTATACCCTTTATTCTTCTAATGTGTATCATGAAAATAAAGCTGCTACCTCCATCAAGATCTTCTGAAGAACGAAGTGTGAGGACAAATTCTTTTCGGCATTACACCAAGGCAATGTGACTAACTTTAAAAGGACTTTATGATGTAACTGGGAGCAGTTTGGCTTTTGCTGTATAGTATATATAATAGAGATGAATGGAAGAGTCAGCAAGGGAATATTTTAGGCTGAGTGTCAGGAATTGTTTCTTTACAGTGAAGTCTTTTATGATAGAGAATATTCTCTGGAGGAAAATGGTGGGAGCTCCTTTACTCGAATCGTTAAAAACTGGACAAACCTCTAGGAACACAGTGTGGAGCAGTCTTGCATTGGCAAAGATATGAACTAAGTACCTATGAGCTCTTTTCCATCCCCAGTTTCCATGAAAGACAGATGGATATGTTGATAACCCTTGAGGCGGTTTTAGCAGTGTACTGCTAATGCAGTGCTTACATTTGCCAGACCAGGTTTTCAAAAGACATTTGGACAACTGAGTCTGAAGTGGTCTATAAATTACACCGCATTATGCCAGCAAAACTCTTTTCACTTCAGGGAGGTGGCTTCAGCAACAAGAAGTCAGTATGTCCACCATTGTTCCCAACAGGATGGTGGTTTTTTTTCTCTTGGGCAGCTAGGTTAATGTGAAAGACTTTCCTGGGAACTAATGGAAGAGAGGTCACTAGGCACCTGTTAAACATCACCCAGACTGAGCCTACTTGTCACCTTCCCTCACAGATGCTCTGAAAAGTGCCTGGCTCAGAGAATCTCTTTAGTGAGTTTTAGAAAAATCGATGTGCCTTGGCCCCACCAACATCTCCTTCGTAGTAGAGAGGATTTATTTGCTTGTAGGGGGAATGGGGAAATATTAGAATTAACTGAGAATGAATTGGAAAGGAGTTTCTTCCTGACCAAAAAGGTAAGAAAGCTTAGAAATGAAATAGGAGCATACAGATGGAAACGTTTCCCGTTGCTGGTATGGGCCCTTTTATACAGAATTTAAGCCACATAATACTTTCTTGCTTTTTTGTTTGTTTGTTTGTTTGCCTTTCACAAATCCTTTAAAAGAAGTTCAGGAGTACAAATCAGAACTGGTGGTTCACAAACAGCCATAAAAGGAAGGTGTTAGGAGTGGACAGTTGTTCTGCGTAGCGATTTTTGTTTATCAGAAGATGTCTAAGTTTTCTGTCTTCTCATGTCCATCAGTTCAAGTTTTTGAAGTTGACACCTCTAAGTTATATTTAAGCAGTATTTCTCACCAGAAAAATTCTGGGTGCTGATACTTGTTTTCAGTCTCTGCTTCTGGCTGAGAAAGCGTCTCTGCTGTAGTTGCAGCTGAGGAGCTCCAACAGCAGGCAAGGAAAGAGAGAGGAGTGTCTGATTCCCTTTCAGTAAAGACTCCTTGTTACTACAGGACAATAATTAGTGTTTTATGCTGTGTGATTTTTCCGTTCCTTCTAAATATTTAAAAAGATCCAACTTATTTTCAAAGAGTTATATGACACATGAAGATTTGAGGAATCCTTTTGGAGTCTCTGAACACACTGCAGAGCCACTGCTAAACAACTCCGTCCTCACTAACGCTGAGTCAAGGGGCTTTTCTTCATTTGATGTGTGTAGAGCATGTGGTAGTGTTGTGTTTGTAAGCATGAAGGGCAATAAAAGGTAGTCATTGCCAGATGTTCTGGTGAATGTAATTATTTGGAAAGTAGATACCAAGAGGTATATGATACACCTGTACAATAATTATCTGCCAGAAACAGAATAGGGTCTGCTTTAGCACAGGTGTTTCTGATGGTGATAATTTGTTTGTTATCCCTTCAGGGTGGAGAACCTATTGGCTGTTGATGTTAGTCTCTTGCTCCTTTTCTCCTGTTCCACTGCTGATCTGGAAATTGGGGTACACTTGCCTGCTGAAGGTGGCTAAAATGCCAGGTAAAGATTAAATCTATTTTATTATTTAAAGCATGTATGGCGTTGGCAATCAAGAAACTGTAAGTTAGGTTATTTAGTGAAACAGTATACTGGGATTGTACTGTGGTGGAACTAGCTGTAGCCAAAAAGGCTCAGGTGTGAAGAGCACAAGGTGTGAGAGAAAACAGAGGCAAGGATGTTTTCTGCAAGATGAAATGTACTGGATTAATCTTAGAGTAAGATTTTATACCTTTCTATTTATCTTATTTTAATGAGAGATACAGTTAGTGGTAACCATCTCTATGTTTAAAATGAAAACAAAAGGGGAAAAAATATAAAATTGCAAGGGCCCCAAATGAAAAAGATGTGATAATTTACTAGCTTTATTAGAAATGTTCACAAAGCCTCTAATTAATCAAATTCAAGGTTTAGAGCCATAATTTAGTGTTAGCATGGTTTCCAAGCAGACCACTGCTGCTCACTACTGTCACTCAGGCACTTTCAGATGAGCTGAGAGACATCACTATTTCTTTAAAATCAGTCAGTAACAGTTGCTGATACCTATACAGCGCATTTGAAGGTATCTGAGAAGATGGGTATTAGTATTCGATTTGACACTTCAGAGAACTAAGGCATGGAGAAATTAAATGGCTTGGGTAGTGGTCACCGGAAAAGGCACTGTGGAAGAGTCTGCACGTCTGGAACGAGAGCCCGTTCACCACCAGAAGGCGACTGAATTCTGTAATATCATCGGATGGTTCCGACGACTCCAGGAAAACAAGGTCTGTCCATTATCCCGGTAATCCTGCCTGGGTGA
>JANZLP010000007.1:16108804-16120091 GCA_026930925.1 Chelictinia riocourii | reverse complement strand
AAACAAAAGCACCCCCTCCCTTGCTCCGACAGCCACCGTCCAGCTGTGGAGAAGCGTGCTTTTCTCCTGCAAACAAAACCTCTTTCCTCTGCCATCTCTGATGCTGATTCAGTTTGCAAAGAAAGGCTGCTAATGTGCTCACCCGTTGACAGAGCGGACTTGCAGGATAGTTTATGGCACCTACTGTACTCTCAGCTCAGAGCTGTAAAACAATATTTAGCCTGAATCAAATGGAGCTGGTAAACTACCAGGAAAAAGAGAGGGAGGCTTAAAGCTGGTGAAAGAGGAATAATGAATCTGGGTTATAAAGGAGAGAAAGCTGGGCTAAGAGGAAATGCGGAGTAAAGCAACAATTATAATACTTAGCTGGAAAAATACATTGTTAGCTATTTATTTAGTTTATTTTATGAGTGTGGCAAAGAAAAAATAATTTCTTCAACTATGAGTATAAAAATAACTTGTCAGAAAACCAACAGACCCCAACATTTTCAACATACTTACCACAGTGTTTTAAATTCCATGCCTCCCCTCCTTAAAATTCTTTGTTCAGAGGACTTCTTTCCGAGGAACTTCATTAGTTATTAAAAGGTGCAATATTTCGTGAGGCTTTATATTAGGTTTCTAAATGGCCAGCTATGCAAGAAAAAGAAATATTTAATTATAAAAATTGGATCTCCTGCAATCCTTTCTCTTAGAATAAAGGTTGCAGGATAAAGCATTGTTGTGGAGGAAAAAAGTCTGAAACAAATTCATCTCATTTTCACTTCTCCATATTAATCGTATTCATTCACATATCTGGAAGTAATTACAGGCAAAAAGGAGGAATCAAGGATTTAAATAATAACTATTAACTTTTTCACTAGGTACATTAATTTTATGACAAGTCATTTGCCTATGATAATTAGTTTGGTGATATTGATGTACTTTCTTAATAAATCATACAAAATAAATGGACTTGAAAGTTACATTATTTCAAATTAGAAATAAAGTTTTAGATGTAAATGGTGAAAAATGGTGACTTCTGCCGGATCGGTGGGAAGGAGGACGGTACAAAACATCAACAGGGAGTTTTATACTGTTCCTCGAGGGTCTCAGCCTGACAAAGTTTTGGAGAAAACAGAAAAACCTGCCCATGGCCTTGCTCAATGGAAACCCTCTTCCTCAAGCTTCCGCAATTCCCATTTCCTACGGCCAAAGGCCATTTGAAACGCCCACGGGAACCGCGGGAACAAGATAAGCTTCCATGAAATTGAATGCTGTTTCTTTTCCCTGGAAAATTCTCTTTGTTCATTTTTCATGACATTTTGTCAAGGTTAATGGTATCCTTGCAATAGAGTAGTGTGCGTATTCCTCAACATGGGTGGGGAGTCAGATAGCCAATTATTTAAATGAAACAACGGTTGAATTAGTAAATTAGATGAAAACCAGATTATCATAATATATAAATTACATGACCACATCAGAGTGCACGATGCTGAATAGCTGTTTGGATTTGCTATCAGGTTCTGAGACATTTTGTGTAAAACGCTGATTTCTGCTTGGCTGCTTACTGCAGTGCTTGCATAAAGGGCAAGGAGAGGAACACTGCGTACTCCCCTGTTCAGAGCACTACGTTTCTAATTTTGTGGTCTTTTCTTGGATGTGACACCTAGAGTAGGGCAGATTACATTACCAGTTAATGATCTGCAGGATGATATGCAGTGCTCTCTTGGCCACTCTTCTTTATGATACTTAACAACTCTATATACAAAACTGGGACGAGAATTTAACCTGCTTTTTGCCATCCATCAAAACATCATGAAGTACATTTATTGAGGAGAGGAAGACTTGACAGGGGAAAAAAGGAAGTGGTAGTAATTGTAGACAAGCCAGGTGCAAGCTGGCTGCCTAAAAGTATGCAACTCATGCCTAACTGGGCATAAAAGCTTCTCTACAGGCATTTTGGGTGGTCAGATCCTCACCCCAGTTATATGGCTTGGAATCAGAAATATCTCCACTTTATTCCCTGAATTTGCTCCAGATTCATGCAAGTGTAACTGAGATAAAATAATTAATGATGGACTGTCAGGATCTTTCTTTTTTCATTGCAGCCAGGAGCCAAGGCATAGATTAGCTCACGTTGGATAAATGAGACCGAGCTAGGAGTCTGTGCTGGTTAAAAACAATGAAAGGGCTCTGTGCTTATTTTATTAACTGGCGCTTTACTAAAAGACCTATTTCAGTGGTGCGGCTGTACCTAGTAATATAGTTTGATTTCTCAGTGCCTCCTTCAAACTGCAACTTGTGGCAATTTTTTCCTTTTAGCAAAAACTTAATTGCTGCATGGTGTTATGTCTGTTTGCTGCCTTGCTGCTCACTAGTATTTAGCCTGTCACAGGAAGGTGGTATTTACCAAACTGTTACAGCTTAAAGGCTCTGTCTAGGTGGAGGGGCAGATGTGATCTGTATTAAGCCTGGAAACAAGGATTGCTAATTATTTTTCCCCTGGAATTCATGTTGACAGGCAGGTGGCATGTGCTTGACTTTCACCCTGGCATGGATCCTGGACGCAACTGAGTCGGGACACGTCTGGGACTGGGAAACAGAGAGTAATGCCAGGTCCTGTACTTCAGACACAGTCTTAGGCTTTCAGGGACTTCAGATGCTAACAGCTGGCTTGTGATATTGCTTTTGGCGTACAAAGTCTTTTTTTGCCTTTGTCCTGGTTAGGAGTTCTCCAGTAGTCCTCTGTCCTGCTCATATGCTATAATTCTTTTGACTTGCCAATTTAGACCAGCTGATTAAAAGGAAGTTTTTGAGCATAGCCTTGTCACTGTAGGGGTTTCAGCTACTACTCATGTATTCAATTTCATCTCTATCGATACTCGTTTGATTTTAATTCTCTTGTAAAATGTAAAAGCATAAGAAAGACCTTGTTGCATCAGATCAGTGGTCCGTCTAGCTCTCTGAGAGTGGAGAAAGAGATGCTGTTTAAGAAAGTCATGTGAGCCTGATTTTTCTCTGCAGACTATTCCTCTCCCATCAAAATTCACAGCTGTTGGACTAGGGATGCTAGGGGATACATCCATGCCTATTTCTTCCACTCTCTGGTTGTGGACCTGTTATTCCTAAATTTGCCTACTGCCCTTTTGAACCTCCTCATACTATTTACCTTCACAACCTTCTCTGACAATAAATCCTAGAAATTCACTACCCACTCTGTAAAAACTATTCCCTTCATTTAGTTGTGACCTGACCTCTTGCTAGCTTTGGTGAGTGACCACCTACTACAAGGACTGCAGGATTTGGTTAGTAATGATTTTACATTCAGTTTATTCTTCATGAACTTGCCGAAGTTGATCATGTTCCCTTTCAGCCCTCTTCTCTCCAAACTGAGACATAGTCTTTTTAGTCTCTCATAAAACAACTGCTCCATACCCTCCTTCACTTTAGTAGCTCTTCTCTGTAATGCCTTTAACTCCACTATGCCCTTGAAATGCAGTTACTCAAAAGGTGGAGGCACTACCCTTTTACATAGCAGCTAAACAGCATATCTGTTCAATTGTAGTGATGTTTCTTGTTTTATTTGGTAGCATAAGTTATCAAGTTACTGTTATTTGGTAACAAAATTATCTAGTCTTTTTTTTTTTTTTTTTAATTCCCGTGACAGAATATTTTAATTATAGTTTGAAATTGACTATAGAGGTATCACAGTAAGTGCAGATGGTGTTTGGTTTCTTAATTTTGTGTAATAACTGTGTATTTCAACACTTCTTTTGGAGTCTGAGCACTCATCAACTATCTCATACTAAAATGTAGCCCACTGTTAGCAATACTGCAATTGAGCTGCACTCTTAGTACCATCTAGCAACTGTGCCTTTCCCTTCTCATCCTTTTCTTCCTGTGTAACAATATAAAGACCTTTCTTTAGTTTTATCAGCTGTATTTCCTACGGTCATATCTATTTATGGAGTCAACTGCTGTCTCTACTGAAAGATTTGGTAAAAGGGGAAAGAGGTGGTTTGGAAATTCAGCATCCCTGAAATGGTGAGAGTCCAGAGCCTGTATAAAGATTTTCTCTGTGGTGTTTTGCTTGTCTCTTCATGACAATTTTGTCTTTCTGCATAAGCATCTCCATATGGACCTCTGCAGCTTGTTTCATATGTCAGGTTTTGTTTGTCTGTGGCACTAACTTGTCGTGTCTTTTTTAAACAGAGCTGGAAACTTCAGGTAGACTTATTGCCATATGTATACAGGCTAATTTTTGCAAGCTTCTTCCTTATTCTTCAACCCTGCAGCTTTGTACTCCTCTCTTTAAGCAGTGAAGTGCTTGGTTATTTAGTCAGATGAGGCATTTGCTTTATTATGATTTCTTCTTTTGGACCAGAGGCAGCCTGAAGCAGCAAGGCAAAACAGCTTGTTACAATTTGACTATTTTATCTCCCAAAGGAAGAAAGTGTGCTCCATCATTAAAAATAACAGTGCTGGACTTCTTCCAAACCAAAATATAGCAGTACTCATGAATTAACGTTGAGAAAGGGTACAGAAGCAGTTTTTGCAGGAACACTTGTGGTGTCACAAGCAAAATTTGGTACCATGGACATGAGATAGATTAATACATGAATGTGTGTCAAAGCGGTGTGCAGAGGCATTTAATGCAGCAGCTATTTAGACCTGTTTAATGAATAGTTCACAGGGCACACAGCCTGCAAGAAAAGAGAAACACTAGTGCATTAAACTATCTTAGGTGGTAGATCTTGATAAAGAACCTCTAGCTAAGGTACAGGAGTAAATGTTGAGGAATAAAGGACAAAGCCAAATAAAAGCCAGAAGGGGCAAAAGGAGGGAAGGAAGGAAGCTAAAAGAAGGTAGACAGAGTCTGACACGAATGGAAGAACTGGAGTTCAGCACTAAACCTGGCAATCTGGGTCTAAAGGAGGAAGAAAGGAAAAAATATTAAGAGAGGACATTTGTGAAATAGGAATAAAAACTTGCAGTGTTGTGGAAGGGTCAGAGGGAGTGATAAGCATTTGGAAGTCTCTGTATGAGTGCAGGATGCGTGATGAAGAAAACAAAAAGACTAGAAATACATAGAGAATATTGGCATCATTAATCTAACTGGAACAGAGAGGAAGCAAAAATCTGTTAGGGATAAATAGCGTAAGATAATATACAGATCATGCAGAAGAGAACAGATGGGAGAGAAGGTTTGGAAATAAATAAAACTGAGGATTATGGGAGAGCACGTAAATTGGTTGGAAAAATGTGTGCATGCTTAGAAACTGCTTAACTTTAGCTCCCACTGTCTGTAATAGTGGTTTTCTAGTTGTTGAATGGGTTTCGGATACTTTTAAGTAGGTTGCTTTGGAGAGCTTTTTTGTCTGTAAAAGAAATACCTTGGAAAAACTACAGCCTTCCTTTACAAGTGAAGTGGTATTTCTAATCTGACAGTCCTGTCCTTTGTGTCTACTGAACTGCCCAGGGAGTTGTGGCATCCCCAGTTTATCAGAGCAGCTTTATCAGAGGGCAGGTGAGTGACACACAAATAGCAGACCACTGATTCTGCTCAAGTTCCTGATGAGGAACATACACGTGTGGGAAAAACCTGTGGGCCATCACGTGTCATGAGAGCTGAAGTCCAGCTGAGAAGTTTAAGAGGGAAAAGGGACATGAGGGTTTTTACTATGGTGCTTCTATGGTCTTTTTTCAGTATCCTGGTACCATACTTCTATGATAATATTTCAGAATAAAAGTAGTTTGTTTCTCAAGCAGTTAGTTTTTAGGAAATACTTAAGCAAGCATTCAAAAAAGCATGGAAAATTGCTTGGAAAAAAACACGAATCAATCTACAAAAATGCAGTCACATCTAATTATAAGGAACTTTGTCTTTTAAAAAGAAAGTTTAGAGTTGATTAAGCATACGTGAGTGACTGCTGAGCTGCACTGAATCCTCCCTATTTCAAGGTAAAGTAAATCAGGTTAAAAATCTTTCACTGAATCAGATATTTAAAGCATGAAGGGGTGAAAGTTCCAGACAATATTCAAAGAGCTGGACCTGAATTGCCACTGAAGGATTTATTAGTTTGGGTGGAGCACAGTGCAAATGCATTTCTAGACAAAGTTATAAGTCTGTACTCTCTATCTGGTCCTTATCTCCCTGTTCCGACAGTAACCCCCTAATTCATCCCCTGCCCATGTCTTCAGACTTGGAGGAATTGCTCCCCTACACATTCATGGTGTGACTGGGCTTATCCCAGTTGCCTGGGAGGAGTGGACTGGCAGCATCGCTGCCTGGAGAGATCTGATGCCACCTGCCCTGGGGAGCTGCTGCTGGTATTGCTGGTCCCTGGACCACTTTACCATGCCTGGCTGCAGCCTCGCATGCGGTGGACAACCACACCAGTCTCGGAGGAATGGGAGCGAGAGGCCAAGTACAGGCTGCGGGTGCTGAGGATGCAGCGCTGGTGCACAGAATTTCCTACTCCTTATTCCCCTTCTCCCCGCCCCTGCTGTGGCCTTGTTTCGTCTTCTTCCCACCCAATTTTGTAGTAACTGCAGTTCTGCTATTTCTGAATTATTCCCCCTCACTTGCTTCATCTGATTGAATAACTGAAATTTGACTTTGTGGGTTTTTTTCATTTTCATCTTTCATGCCTGTGGCTTTGCATCCTTAGTTAGGCACTGCAGTTTTACTCTGTATCTGCAGTTGCAAATGTTTCTACCAGGTCAGAGGTGAATGTAATGCTTGGCATTTATGTAGTATTTTTCTCAGTGTATTGAGGAATGAGTATACATAACACAAATCTTTTAAAAAATCCAGCATTCTCTGTATTTCCAAGGCTGCCACAACCATTGTAGTGCTTGCCACTTTTTATTTTTAGTAGTGAAATAGGCATAGTTGTGGTAGATGCTATGTCCTCTTGCCAAGATAAATGACAAACAGTATACTCATCTTTTTTTCTCTCTCTCTCTTTTTTTTTTGTCTTCCAAGGAGCCATATTTAGCAAATAGTTTGAGCATTACAACTCAAATAAGGTTTTACCTTTTATAGGTATCAGCTCATCTAGTTAGGCATACTTTTTTTCTGGGGGATTTCAGCTGCTAGAGAATGTTTCAGGCTCTAAACATAACAAAACAAAGACATATTTTCTACATCTTGAGAATACTGTAACTCTCCAACAATCTTAAAATAATTGTTGCACCTCATATTTTCAAGTAACTGGCAGGAACAGTAATCTTCTGCAGCTTAGTACACTCTATTAAAAATGAGTAATATACATATTGATCATAATGCTTCTCTTAGCTGATGAGGCATCTCTTGGGGATGAAACCACAGTACCATATGGCTTTAATGTACTCAATATAGTTCTCCAAATAACCACTATAAATTATATTTCAGAATTATGCTGGACAGCAATAGAGTTAGTCTTCCAAACTGTCAATAATATATCATGACTGTAGGTAAGAAATTGATTATGCACAGGATGCAGTATTTAAATAATTAACAGCGAACCAATCCATTTTGTAGCTGTGGTTTGTGACACTTCGAATTACACTAATTTTAACTTTAACATCCCATGATAAAATGGGTGAGTAATGCACCCAGCTAATTGAAACTGATACAGGAAGCAGAATGCACCATTTCTCTAGCAATGTAGCTAATGTAATGCAATACAGTTTCCTCAAAAAGAATGAGACCCAGCATCTTATTGCAATTTTAAATGTAAATTTTAAATGGAAACATTCTTCTGAATATGAAAGCAGTTTACTGCCCAATTCTGGCAAAGGGTGATGTAATAAATAGCTGAATTTAAATTTAAGGCAAAGCTAAAGGCATAGTTTGGTTTGCCAGGACTATATATTTTTTTTTCCTTCAAATGTTTATTTGTCAACAAGTTAAATCATTAACACAAATCAATTTCAATCGCAATCTGGAACAAAACCCACTCCATGAAATACGTAGCATTACCTGTTAAACACTAACAGCAATATTATTGTTTCTGATATTACCAGCTGGCAGAAAACATGATGGCCTTTTAAAAATCTAAACCTGGAGGGAATAATTCAGAGACCTAGTCATCAGGTTTAGAATGCGTATAGTATCTGGACCTGAAGATCAGTTTCTGGCAACACTCACTCTGTCCTTCCTCCTTTAAAATGTAAGGAAACTGGATAACAGGCAAACATCTTCTTTGCCTCATGGTTAAAGATCCCATGGCATTTTCGTAGGGTAGAAGTTCAGGGTTTTGATAACATACTGCTGGCCAAAATCCTCTCTCCTTCCACCTTTTTAACAGTCCTCTTTGTGCAGATTTCAGTATGGCTGGAGCCGATATTTCATAGATGCTCCATTCGGGAGCTGGCCTGAAAACAAAAATTCTGGGTAGGGGATAAAAAAAGAATAAAGAGGGGGCTTATGCAGAAGAATTTTTTTCCTTCCAGGAATGTCATGGAGACCTTTGCAGTTTTTCACAGCAAGTGAAAGAGGCACTGTTTTAGCATAATTGCTACCCCTAATGACGAAGAGAAGAAAAGGCGTTTGAAGCTGGGTTTTCACAAGGTAGGTAGCTACTGCAATATGCAGTCAGCTGTGCTCAGCTTTTCTCTCCAGACTCTTTTTTGTTAAAATAACTATTTGGGGGATCAGAGAGAGAAAGTGCAAGCAGTAGAGTTAAGCTTCAGACATTATACAGATTGTCAATCAACAGTTTCTCACAGGTGTAAGAGGCAACTGTGGCTGCTGTCGGGAAGGTGTGCCTCAAAGATTTGCTGAGCTCATCCAAATAACAAGGTGTCCAAGGTCTCAGTAAGTTGGAAAGAACATCTAATTGCATATAGATTTAAGAAGCAGAACAAGACACGGTCAGTTTGGATTAAAGCATGCTGCTGTTGTCTTGACAGGGGGCTTATCACTGTGTCTTGACAGGGATTTTATCTGGAGCTGTAGATGATGGACGAGAAGGACTATGAGTGTCTGCCATAAATGTTTGAGCAGAAAATGATCGTGGGTTTCCCTCTCCCAGTAGGTGCCTCCTCTTAGTGGAATTTGCAAAGATGCAAGCAATACTATCAAATGCAGGAATTTAAAGATTAATGTCCTACTTCTGCTTTTCAAATATTTTTACAAGTATAGTATACAACCCTTGCATAAGGCCTTTGTGCCGTGTTAGTGAAGAACTATAAAGTGTTACGGGACCATCACTAAACTCAGGTGTAAAGGGAAAGTTATCTTTTTCCCTTCTCATTGCCATCCTGTTGGAACTTTGTTTTCTACAGTGTATTCAGTGCCATCACGGTGAGGAGTAAAAGCCCTCTAATGGTATGTCAGTGACTTCATTGTTTCTTTCTGAAGGCTGCCAGTTTCTGGAATATTGAGATATAAGTATTGACAGCCCATTATTATTCTGGGATCAATTTTGGAATTAAACATTGGGGTGGAGAGGAGAATCTCATCCAGTGAATCCATGAAGGGAATATAAGTTTTCCCCACCCCCAATATATTTTAAACTCCTAACATGATGTAAACCAAACATACATCTATTCCTTTTCTGGCTCCTGCGTATGGCAGCTATTTAAAATATTAGATAATGTTTTAGACATCCATATGTGTGTGTGTTGGGTGGTAGAATTGCATTAGAACAGAAATACAATGTTAAAAAGAAATTATCCTCATTCTACACATGGTCACAATCAGTATTCTCCAACTTTGCCCTCTCTAATGTTACAGTACTTGTTGTAGCATGGAATTTAAAGTAAGTTTATAGTGTATAAATGTCATGCATTTGATGCTATGATCTGTGCTAGCTACCCTCATGGATAGTTTACTGCATCTCCCTCCTGATATAACAAACAGATTGTGGAAGATTTGAGGCATTCAAGACTTGCTTGGCAAACCCCTCGAAAACTGCAAGTTTTACTAGATTAATGGTGTACAGACCTCTGTCTCCTCACCAAAAAACCAGTGTTTTACAACATCCAGGATTCATGAGATCACACATATTTTCCCCAAAGCTGATGAATTACAGGTTACCTCCTTGAGCTGGAGACCAGAAATGAAGAACAGAACCAGATCCAAATGGCACAAAAGGTAAGAAGTAGTAAACATTGGCGGTCATCACTTTTTCATAGGCGTAATGGTCAACTGTGGCTGCTGTCAGAAAGATGTGCCTTAAAGATTTGCTGAGCTCATTCAAGTAACGCTTCAAGGTCTCAGCAAGTTGAAGTAGAGATCTAATTGCATAGATGTGACGAAGTGGAGAAAGAATCAGGTATGTTCACTTCAGTCATGTTGGATTAAAGCATGCCTTTGCTGCTGCTACATATTCTGTGTTAGTGGGAAGTGCCTGACTATTTGTGTGAGCCGTGCTGTCCTCTGCCATTTGCTTACTTTTACTCATTTCTGTTCACTTTCCTTGCTAGGCCGCTTGATTAGTAAGGCTATCAGAATCCCAGTCCTCACAAACCCTATGTGTGCGCCAGTGCTCTTTGTAGCATGCCATGCTGTCCTTGTCTTCCGTCATCCCCAGTCCTTCTGGCCTGCATTTCTCAGTTTTCTTTTCATGGCAACCAGGACAGGGAGGTCAGGGAGATGATACACCATAAGTTTTCCCCTAGTATGAAGTCAGGAAATGCTTCTGGCTAGATATTAATCGCCATACATTAGTCATAGCCGAAGGAATCATCCTTTTCTCACTCAAAATGCTCCTAAAAAGTTCCTTTTGTCCCACAGTAAGAGCAATCTGAAGAACTATTAAGCAGCAAATGCACGCAACCATATGCACAAAACCAGTCTGGATGATCCCATCCCGCAGATTCCTGGTGCGGTCTGGCTCCTCCAAGTCTGGCTGATAGAGCTTACGGTCCAGACTGACTCTGTGCTTTTGCAGTGAGAAGCACACTTTTAGGACTAATAAAGGATGAGCAAATTAATAATCCATGTATTGCAGTTATATAAAGGATAAATGTACTGAATATAAGTCCTCTCAGTAGTATTTGGTATACAATTCCAAGTTCTCTCCCACCTTTTTCTCTTCATATATCTCCTTTTTTGCCTGAGGTACTGCTCATTGCCTCTTCTATGCAGGAAGATCTTCTAATCTGATAAAATCTACTGGTAATGGGTGTTACACTTTGCACCAGAAATATGAATGTACTTAACACCCATGTCATGGGATTCAATTACCTGCAGTTGTCAGGAGAGTGTCAAAACTTACTTGCTATTATTGATATTATGACCATGCTACAAAGTTTTAGCTATTTTATAAATTTTCTTCATCTCTCTTTCTCAGTTTATTTGTGTATTTCACAG
>JANZLP010000007.1:16039208-16049893 GCA_026930925.1 Chelictinia riocourii | reverse complement strand
GAGTGCCAGTCTTGTGTCTTCATTTAATAGTGCACTTGTCCTATAGGCTTCAGAAAGCCTAGTGGGAGAAAGAAAGGTTAGTCACATCATGCACCTTGTCCCTCCTATGTGTGTGTGCCGTGGCTCTTCTTCCAGCAGCTTTTGCTGCCTGGCTGGGTGCACACACCGAGGATGCAGCCTGCACGCTTGAGCTGCGGCTTTGGAAGGATCTGCTGCCCTTTTCCCACCACTTCCACTCAAGGATGCCATTGTACTTGAGAGGACTTTTGAAGTATTCACAGCTTGCTTATTAGGGAAAAGAAGTCATCTAGTAGAATGAGAAAACTCATGCACCCTGTGATATGACTGTAAATAACTGCACTTAAAATGAAATCAAAGCCCGTATCTTGGGACAAGTATGCCAGCTTCCAGGAGAAGATGGAATTTTTTCATGGCAGACTTATCACTGGTTTCCTAAATGAACCAAGATAAACAGAATAAACTCTTTCATGTGGTAGCTGTGATTAAAGCAAGGTCCTCAAGTTGGCAGCCTGTCATGGGGGGTTTCAAAGTGGAAATGGGAGCTGGCTTTTTTCTTTCTTTCAGAGAATCCTGCTGCTATTTGTCCATAGCCTATCTTGGTGACTGGCATATGCTGGAATACATGCCATCTGTTGGCTTGGAAATCTCATGGCAGTAATCAGGAGTGCACTGGTCTTTATGGTAGGCATCAAATGGGCTACTGCCAGGTCTTTGAACTACAAAAATAAATAGAGAATAGAACTACATTGTATTGGCAAAGCCTGAGGCCCAGTCGTCTGTCTTGGAGCATGCTCTGGTGAGAGTGTTTAACTTGGATTTTGTCCATCACATGTGGTAGCTGCAAGAGTGGAAGAACAGAACAATGTTAGACGGTACATTTAATAGCGTGTTGGCTTAGCAGTCCTCAGGAAACTGTTACTCCCATTTTCTCTCCTAGGACTCTCAGCTCTACCCTCTTTGCTGAGCTTCTGTGTAAGTGAATGTCTGTATCGGATAGTGCAGTTTTCTCCCCGGTCCTACAAGGAACCTGTACGCGCGCGCACCCCCCGGAGAAAGAGCTCCACGCACAGATCTGCCACGCGTGCTCATGGCGAGGACAGGACTTGTGTCCAGTTTACTTGGCAGTTTTGACAGCTCTGACTGATGGGATGCTCTGGGTGAACCGCTCTGCCCCACAGGACTTGGGAGGCAGAGGAGAGGAGCAGCACGTTTGTTGGTTTTGGCCGAAGCACGTAGTTTTCCTCTGCCTGTTGTGGGCAGCCTGTGGAACAAACTACAGCCTCCTCTTTCCTTGCTCCGTTGTGTTTCTGCACCGAAACGGAGTGTTCTGCCAGCCCCTCGGTGTGCCCCATACCTACCTGCCTGATTGCTAAAACCGTGTGTGTGTGCATGCGTGTGTGTGTGTGCAGGGTGTATTCCCTGGTGCACCGCAGTTTTCATGCGCTGTGCATTACAGAGCACTAAGGATATTTTCGTGGCTGAATGAATTTGTTATGGAGTATCGGACAGAGTTTCTGAAGAAAGAAAAAAAAAAAGTATGAAAATTTTCCAATGAAGCAATATTGCAACTTTTATGTATGACTTCCTTATTTCTTCAGGAAAAGGTTTTGGGTTTTTGTGATGCATTAGTTATTTGATATAACATTGGTGAAAGACAGGGGAAGGGAACTTAAGAAAGGATGAATTCCCTAGTACAATCCATTTGTTTTGTGTCACTTTGGGAATGCAAAGCAGCCATGAACTCAGTTCCTGACTATTCCAAGTTATCAGAATGGCACAAATCACTGGAAATGCTGCTTTGCATTCTGAATTACTGGAAAGTAATTCAGAGTAACTATGTCCAAATTTGAGGTACATTTCCAGCATTTTTTTAAAATGATCAGACTATGTTCTGAAAAGGAAAGATATATTGGAGTGAAAATGTGAGTTCTCAATCAGTTTATCAAGTTAAAACTATTTTATTTAGCTTTAAAGCAGCAACAGTTCTTTTATCATAAAAATTCATTTGTTGAGAACTTGCTGGCTCTGTTACTGTCCAGAAGCAATGTGGGAAATACATGAATACGAGAGGAAGCTCTCCTTTTTGCCTGGTCTGCAGTGGTGGCCAAGCCAGTTGCCAGCCCTGGGATAAGGGCAGAGGCAGCGCTGGCTGCTGCCGCTGCTGCCAGGGTCTTCCTCAGCTTCATCACGAGGAAGGACACAGCAGCGTGCACATGCTTTCAGAATGCTAATTACAAAATAAAAAGGAGGATACTGTAGGCTTTGTTGAAACAAATTAGGGAGGAGAGGGATAGCTTATGATGATGCTTGCTCGGCAAAGTCTCTGACCATGCTGAACAATATGCTATCCATAGTGCAGTAAAAACATTTAATTAACGTAGCAAAATGCAGGTTGTTTTTTCTGGTGAATGCCAGAGATCGTGTCATTCCACTTATTATGTATATCAGAGAGCTTTAAGTAGAAGTTGTAACTCTCTCTTTACTCAGTTCTGTGACATTAGAAAGAGATTATTTTCATGTGACACAGCTGATGCTTTCTATTTCGCGTTTGCAATAACAGTTCACTGGGCTAGGTTTTTGTATTTAGCTTAAAGGCATGTTGGTCACTTCCAATTAAAGTAATATTTACCTAAATACTCATCTGAATGGAAGAGGTAACTCACCCTCTTTTATGATCCAGATGCTTATTATCCTGCTGTGCTTCGTTTCTCTGCTATGGTTTCCTTCTAAGGTACAGTGGCAACGGAAATAGATAGAAAAATACATGAGAAAAGTTATCTTTTTGTGATTTCTGTCCTAACTGAAACCAGGAAATACTAAAAATATCATGTGTATGAGGTGGTGGTGGAAAGCCTGATCCCTAGAACAAATTGTTGTAGATGTATGTGACTGAACAGAGTAACTTTTGGGATTTCATCTGTGATGCAATTTGAATCCTCAGTTATTTGTCCTTTATCTATGTAGAAAAGCTGCATAAAGACTGTGGGTAGGCAGGCACAACACTCGTTCTCTGAACTTCTGTTACTGACAGGGGATACCATTCTTTTTTCTTGTTTTCTTTGTACATGTTAGTAACAAATGCCATCTCATTTGAGTACATGATGTGAATGAACAGAATACTTGACACGAGCGTTCAAAATCAGGCTCACAAACAGATCTTGGCTGATAGAGCTCTTTAAATCCTTCCTCAAGGAGGTAGGCTTATGTGGCTGTTCTGATCCATAGCTTCATTTCTGGTAATTTTCTATATTTAAATGATGAAACTCGGTCTGTATGGTATCAGGTACATGGCTTGCTGCTGAAACGTTCTGACACGCTTCCTTCTTTTTTCTGAGGTGGATCATAAGTCCTGCCTCGGAGCGTTCTGGTGGAAAGGACCTTGCTGTTGGAAAGGCTTTGTAACAGAAAGACACCTCAGGGCTGTCAATGTTTCTACTTTTTCAAGAAATGTTTTTCAAAAAACTTTTTTTTTCCCCCCTTCAAACACTTTTGTTTCTTACAAAATCCAGAAAAAATATTTCTGAACTGAAAATTTTTTAACTCCTTCTGAAGCTTGTAATCTACAGATGGAATATCCATCTCCATTGTTTTGACTTGTATGCTATGTTTTTTTAAAAACTCTTTACCCTCAAAAACTTAGAACAGTGGGGGTTTTGGTAGTATTCCTACCCAACGTGTCTTTCATATATCTAAGTGTTTGAAGTAGGCTAAGCATTATATAATTTTACCACCTGTATATTTGTTTTTTCCAGTCATTCCACTATGTCAGCTAGTCCAGAGATTTCTTCTGTCTGGGTTTCCAAGTAACCACTTGGATTAGTTAATTATACTCAGCTTCACAGAAAGAGTAACTCTAGAATAATCACTGTGCCTAACTGGAAGAAAATCATGTGGCACACATACCTTTGCACGTGAGAGCACAACGTCACTGTGTAGTATCTTTGGTAAATACAAACAGACTGCATAAGTTTAAAAAAACTTTTCTTTAATCTGTGTAAGAAAAGATGAGGTTCCATTATTTAATTTTAAGCAGCAGGCTATTGTGTGTAATTGTAAGATGGTCTGATTTGCCTGATGTTTTACATTTAAGTCCCATCAATGCAATCGATAGTAGTGAAAAAAAAAAGGCTGAACTGGAATGATAGCATCCACCCTGTTCTTAGTCCAGGGTGAAGGGATTTTTAGAGTAAATTTGAAGAGAAAATGTAATTAAATACTTCAGAACTTATTTGGGTTTTCATAAAACCTCAAATATAGATATATTATTTGCTACAATACTAATCACAAATCTATCCCTCAAAGACTCTGCCTCTATTTTCTTAGGAATACATGTACTATATAATTAAATAACCCAGAATATACATGCTAGAACTCATAGGAGACTTGTTAGTTCAAAGACTGTTACAGAGCCAGCATGCATGCTTTGTTGTTTCATGTTTTTCAATTTTATGCAATGAAAATTAATAACTGAGAATAAATTAAGTTACTAATGAATCTTCAAAGCATCTTCACTCTTCTGATTTTAATTATCTAATTGATAATTGTGCAGATCAAAGATTCCCCTGGTACTGATCTAGTTTTAACAAATGAATGCTAGAGCCAGATACACATTTGTGTATAGAAGAAGAACTAAAGACTTGTTTAAAAATGGATGCAAAAAAGGATTTACATTACGTTTTTAATCTTTTTCCTAAGTCCTATTATTAACAGTGTAGTGAAAATATTTATAATTAAACATAATCTATTCTGCCAGCTACCTGCTGATTTTCTTATTCTTCAAGAGAGAGATTTGTCATTTTCTAATACACTGTAATTAGACAATTTTGGTGAGGAATTATATCTTAGTACCTCAATTTGGCATTAGGAAATGTCCTTTACATAAGATACGTTTATGAAACTTTACTAGGTTGTTAAAACTCAGCTAACTCAGAAAGAAGGAGGTACAGGTAGTGAGGTTGAAAGAATTATTTGTTAGTGTCAGGAAGATCAAACAGATGAAGCATTTAAAAATCCCATCAGTCTTTGTGGATTTGCAGATGTTGAGACTGAAAGAGTTGTGTCACGTACAAACCTTTTTAATAGCACATACAAGCCATAAACCATGTTGCAGTTTGACCGTTTAACTTAATGTGCTGTAGCAGATAACACTTGGATGTGCCCATATTCACACGTGAACACATCGGCTTCCTCTGCAAAAGCATTATTGATACTGCTCAAGCTGAAAGCACCTCTGTGTCGAGGGAAGGCTGCGGACGATGTGTTTGGATGAGGCCAAGGCTCGTCCTGCCCTCCCTGGGACAAACGGAGCTGCTTTTGCTCTGTTACACCAGGCCCTGTTACACCTACTCCAGCGGCAAAATCCAGGCGGGGGTAGTGCAAGGACCCTGCTACGGAGGCTCAGCATCCTCTTCTTGCATCAAACAGGGCAAGATTTTGCCCCGTTGAGGACAGGAAGCCCAAGATGATCTTCCACCTTGTCCTAGATCTCTTTTTAGTCCAGCTATTGATCTTTCCCCACCACAAAGGCTTCCCTTTGGTGCAGGTACCCACAAGCCTGCAATGGCTCCAACCAGACAGGTATTTTCTCCTGGGCCTGTCTCTGTCTTTTTCTGTTTCAGAGCTGGCAAGAAAAAATTCTAGAAAATTCACATATTAGGGAATGCCAAAGAATACAATATTGGAGATAATATCCCAGTCTGTTCAGGATGGTACCTGTTTTATTTCTTTGTTTGTGGTTTACCATGTGTTGTGTTCCCTAGAAGAACTGGCTCTTTGCCTTGTCTCACCTGCAGCCCATCGTCCGACAAAACCCCCGGGACAGAGGGAAGATGGGAAGGTAGGTCCTTCCCTCAGGTGATGGAGCATGTACAGCTGGGAGAGGTTTCCGGAATGGAGGAGAAAAGAAGTCCGTGCTGAAGAAAGGTGCGGTGCTGGGAGTGACTGTGGCAGGCACGGGAAGGATCCCACAGCCAGAGGTGGAGGGAGGAAAGCCACTCCTCTTAGGATGCTAAACGGTCTGGGAAGTCTATAGGTTGCTGAACTAAAAACAATACTGGAGGAAAGGCCCTGCTCTATAAAAAGATGATTAATATAGCCGGGTAAGTTTTGTCTCTTACGTCTTTTTCACCTCAGTTAGTTTTCACTGTTGTTTAAAAATTTTCATAGTTCTAGACTTCCCCCTCCCCAAATTACAGAACCTAGCCATTGGGATTCATAGCTCTTACTATTTTTGGGGTGGTTTGAGATTCACATGGGGGTCTGGGAGATCCCATTAAAAGCATGCCCATCATAGCATATTGTCTTGCAGCCAAAAAAATAAGTAGTGTTTGTTGGAAACTGGGAGCAGAAATTATATCACACTGAGCATATATAAACCCCTGAAGCTGAGTTTACTTAGGATTGTTAATGGTGTATCTAAAGGGAGGGGAAAGAAAATGTAAGAGATAGGAAGGAGAATGATGTGAATTGCTAGAGCACAAAGCAGACTTGGAACATGAAAGAGCAAAATACCATGCCAAAGTAATTAGATGATATAAGCATGAGGCAGGAAAGTTAGCCAGCACTTATCTTCATTTATAAATAATGCTTCTGAACACTTCTTCTCATCCCCTCATTTAGAGATGAATATCCTGCTGTAAACCAGGCCTGCTCTAAACATCAGAGTCTCACTTACCCTAGATTAACCTAGTGGTTCTCTGCAGGATGTGATGAGGTCAGAGCAGCACAGTATATCTCCCTGCTTCGAGTACATCAGGTGTCGGTACTCCGGGGTTGCACTTTTTGATAAAGGTTGTACAGGGAACAATAGGAAGACATGAATCCTGGTTAGTCCCCTCGCATGAAGGAGACTAATCCTACTGAAGTGAACTCGAAATCTGGTTTTACTCAACTGTAGCAGAATAGACCCTCCAAACATGAAATAGGAATTTGAACAAATATCCCTCATTGACTCTGAAATGTTCAAAGCTGACATGGGCTCTGGATGCCTTATAAGCAATTAATGGTAATGGGAAGGGGTTATCTGTGGTCCTTCTGAGGACCACATTGAAAATGTCTGCTGCAATGTTTAACTTGCTAGAAATCGCTTGTATGTGATGCAGCTCTTCATCATGGTTCAGTACTTTACTTTGCAAACAAAGTAGTTATTTTTTCCTAAAGAACGAATACCACAGACATAATTTAATTCAGAGATTCCCATATTGTGTTGAGATGAGTGCTTGCTGGGGACTTAGCCAGTTAACCTATGGACAAATTGTCTGGAGCAGCAGAATACAGGGGGGGCAGTACTTCTAGGTTTAAGAAGTGATTATGTCTTCAGACTTAATCCGAATGTAGCTCCCTCTCCAAAGCATTTGTGACATGTCTGCTCACAGTTAACATACATTCTCAAGCCAGGCTTCCCAGGGCTTCTGATTAGGGTTAGTGTGCTAGTGAATAACCCTCACTGATGCTCTGTTAGTGGCTTATGGGAAGCCAGCTGGTAGTCTGTAATGCTATTTTTCCTTATTATTGCCAGTTGCTAAGTCATATAAAGGGCATATTAAAGGAGTAACATTAAATAATACCTAATGCTGCTTTCCCAAGCAGATGATTACTTATGTCTGCCATAGAAATGCCAGTCCAAGGCAAACGTGAAGGGAAGATGTCAGCTGTGGTAGCTGATAAAGAACAGGTAGAGTCACTTCAACAGTCTGCATCATTGCAAGCAAAAGGGAATTTTAGGAAGTTTTTTCTAATGAAATGTACTTTTGGCTGTGAAAGTGTGAGGCCTCCTTAGATTTTATTTAATAAGGAAGTCAATGGATGAATCAGAAAAATTACAAAGTCCTTCAAGTTGACATCCATTTTATAGGCTCAAAAATGTGCACATATTATTTTATTTGACCCATAATAGTATTTCTAGCTTCCATCAGAGCTATAAGGAGACATGCAGAACAGTGCAAAAATGAATGTTCTTTAGGTTTTCCTCTATCACCAAATGCAGATGTATATGCTTCATGTTCCTCTGATTATGTTAAAAAACAAACTTCTGTATTTGGGCCTTTTGGGTTTTGGTTTGGTTTTTCCCCCCCTCTAGTCTAGGTAGACTTCTCTATTCAGAATATATCGAAAGTACTGTAGCAGTGCAAAGTATGAGAATGAGAAATTCACACAGATTCATGGTTATTTGTGTCTTGCTTTTGATCTTCAAACTTGCTGCAAATTCTGTGAAGTGCTAAAACTTCAAACAGGACATTTTTCCCAATGAACAGAATTTCACATAAAACACCAACTGATAAGATGCCTAACCTATTCCTGTCTACCTGCTTGCTTATAAAAATATATGGGTTTAAATAGCTACAGAAGTTATTCCAAGGATTACTTCTGATAGCTAGAGAAGAATTATCATCTTCTAAATTAAGGAGGAAGACATGAGAAAGAGATAGAATCTTAATATTAAGCCACTTCTGAAATAAATGCAAGACTTCTTTTGAAGTCCAGCCCAAAACCTGCCCTCTGGCCTGTTTCATTCCACCTGATTTTAGCCAGAGGATTCACCTGGGCTGTAACAGATGGGAGTCTGTGAAGTGGAAAGATGCAGAAGTCTCTGAAAGGCCTTGAAATAGAAGTTGACTGAATCACCGTGAGAAGGTTCTTGGAGTGACTTGTCTTCCAATGTAGGTGCCTAAACTGAGGTGGGAGGAATGAGGCATAAAGTCTGTGCAAACCTCGCCTGATGTTATGCAGAAATGTAGCCATGAGTCCTCAAATGATTTCTTCTCATGGGATTACCAAAGTGTGACATCCTGTAGAAGCAAAAAAAAGTTGAAACAATCACTGAAAAGTATATGACAAAATATCAGTTCCTTACAACAGTCCTACTGAACATTATCTTCAGTTTCTTCATTCAGCAATTAAGGGTTATCCTGAGAATCTGAGTTTTAATTTAAAGTAATATTGATCTTCAAAACCCACAATGAACTCTGCTCATAACCAAATAATTAGAAGATTAAGCTGAGAATCTCAGAAGCATTTCATTAAGAAAGGCCTAATGCAAATTGGTATTTTAGATTGGCTGTGATAAAACTGTATTATATACATAAATATTTGGCTGATTTCAAGAGTGGAAAGAACCCAGTAGTGTTGCATGTTTGAAGAATAATAGTATTTATTTAGGATGCGACTTTTTAGGTAGATGCTACTAAAAAACTTAGTTGCAGATATTATTCTTTATTCTGGAAAGGACAAGCTAGAAGCTGTTGTTTTTTTACTTTGAGCTTTAGATATTACCCTAACTGTCATCATTTCACATTATTGAAAAAGAAGAGTAATTGATAATGGTAAAAAAAGTAGGATTTATTCTGTATCTCTTTTTAAAGGAAACATACAACTTGAATTGTGTACCTCAGGCTTTTTTTTTTCTTATTTTTCTTCTCTGCCAATGTTCTTTTTTGATTGCTTGGATGCCATATGGTATTATGGCCCTTTTATCTTTTATATGACTATCACCTGCAGGCAGTTGCATCTGAGCTCCTGATCCCTGACCACAGCTTCTCCTAAACCTCTGTGAAGCATCAAAAAGATTTAACAAAAGGCCAAAGAGATGAATGATTTTTTTGTTGTTGTTAAAGGATCTTAGTTGACTGTCCAGGTTATCACTGCACTCATAAATGAAAAATGTATTTATTGAGTTTTGTCTAGTGTCTTGGGCCAGTGCTCCTTATACAGTAATAAATGTCCTCTGGATCAGACCACCGTGGTAGGCTTTCAGTTGCAGATTATTGATTCCAGCAACTCTTGCAGGTTCGATAATCTCAGTTTAGCTGTAGTCATTTTCTTTATTTTGTTATACCCAGCAGCACATACTGTACCGTTGAGCTTTTCAAGTTGAACTCAACGTGAACTCAGAGGTGATATCCTGCTTCTTCAGGGTGGAATTCTATTTGAAACAGTGAAATTCTAGTAAATGTGAATTATTAACCGTGTTGGGACTTTCAAAGCTAATGTTCGGTTTTGTAAGTTTCCTGCATTCCTCAGTTATTAATGAAAGAGGATGCAAGTGCTATCAATGTTACAATCCTAAAACCTTGAGCATTTTTGGTTGAGCACCTTGCAACTTTGGCCCACCGAGCGGGTTCCGGCTGAAGTTGTATCTTAACAATGCTTGTTTTACTAAAAACATCTGAGGACAGTGGAACCACAACAGTGTTTAATTATCTCATGCCAGGTCTTCTGAGCTCAGAATTCTTGCTCCATAGCTCGGCTTCAAGCACAAGTCAGCCATGGCTGGTGTGAGCAGGGAGGTCTCTCGCCTCCCTGGGGCTCTTCTCTGACACCCCTGCTCTGCTGGCTGAGCGGTCAAAGGTTCAAAGTCCATACAACGGCAACTCTTTGTAACTCCTGGACATGGGCATATATATATGGGCCCATCTTTTACCAAAAAAAACCCCAATGAGAGATGTCTTGAAACATAAGGACTAACAAGTACAGGCAGTTTGGGATGACTGTTGGAAGCGTTCGCTAGATCTGCCCGTCCTCCTCGTGACTTAAACCCATCTAAGCTGCTTGTCTATTCCTTCCGTAAGGTACGGTGTGCTGTTTTAAGGAGGAATTTGGACGTGGCCTGTGCCGAGGCCGAGCGCCACGAGCTCTCCCGTCTCAGCCAAGGCCGGGATCCCCAGGGC
>JANZLP010000007.1:15699852-15710539 GCA_026930925.1 Chelictinia riocourii | reverse complement strand
CTTTGGGAAACTTTCTGCATTTCCTGTGTTTAATGCACAGCATGTGAACTGAGCAGCCCATCCATTGGTGTGTTTTGGTGTACCTTTAACAATATCAGGAAACTGCTTGAAAATTTTTACTTGCGTTTGAAAGGGCTGAAGAAGCCCTGTAGGCTATGCCTGTCTCAAAACTGCTTAGGCAAAAAAATCACCGTCAAAATACTCACGCTATCCCAGAGGTGCTAAGAGTCACAAGACGCTATATGCCAGGCACAATCTACTACGTAGGTAACGCTCGCCAAGGATGAGTTGACAGGCAGTGTGTCACACCTGGACCTGCAGCAAGCTTTCCTGGACACTGTTACATTCTTATTAAAATTTATTTTCTGCTTTCAGGTGCTCCACCAGCTCCAGAGGAGGCCCGTGACTGGCCTCGCAGACCTCAACCTCCCCCATCGTCACTCAGGTATTGAGGGACCTCTTCATTAGCAGGATCCCTGTTTTGTTCCTTTTTCCCTCTTGGATGATGCAATGTGTTCAAGAATCAATCAAGGTGAGGCCCTAAATATATGCTTCCTGAATCTCTTTTCACGTAAATAAAAGCAATCTTTAAATTAAAAAAGGGCAATGGGACTTTCACCTAAATCACAATTTAAAGACTAGTCTGTTCTTGATACAAAACTAGGACAATAGATGAACTAACACATAGAATTATGGCCTGTATCCCAAGATTTGGCCTTCAATTTTTCTTACAGAAACGGCATTTTTCACTGCAGGCCTTAAAAAAGGTAGAGAACTATTTAACAAATCTACTCACATTTATTTCTTCTTTAAGATAAAAAAGAAAGGAAATGCCGATACAATACATGTTGATTCCTTGCAAATTTGTATCCTATATTTCAAAACCATTGCCTTTTTAGCAGGCCACTTTGGGGAAACTAGAGAGCAATGTGGAGGTTTAAGAGCAGTATAGGAGATATGGGGAGATTTTGCTGGAATGTAAATGTCACAGTACAGTAATTATTTTTAAGATGCAGGTTTAGAGGGGAAGGGGAATGGTAAAATAAATTTGAAAAGGGGAAATGAAGAAATAAGGGGAAGGGAAACGAGGAAAAGGAAACAAATTGGAAGGTGAAGAGGAACAAAGAGGAATACAAACGAGGAATAAGAATAAGAATGATTTAGAAGAAGGGGTGTTACTCTATCTTGCATGTGTGTTTCTGGTTGAATTGTCTCTATGCAAAATCCTTCTT
This sequence comes from Chelictinia riocourii, assembly GCA_026930925.1. Lineage (NCBI taxonomy): Eukaryota > Metazoa > Chordata > Aves > Accipitriformes > Accipitridae > Chelictinia > Chelictinia riocourii. The sequence goes on along the minus strand of JANZLP010000007.1, from coordinate 15,709,307 downwards.
TCTAAGCATTATCAAACAAATACAAAGACACTCTAAAAAAATAGTTACATTAGGCAAAGAGCTGGACATGCCTGTGAGAGTTTCTTTTATAAACGTTTAGCAGCTCCTCAAGAACATAATATTCAAAGCACTTTTATTACCCATTTCAAGATTGTGTCTTTGCCATTTTTCTGCTAGTATAGCCAGAACTACCCAATTTAATGAAGCAGGCACAGACTATCAAAGGTCAGGATATTACCACCTGGATATCCATCACACACCCATACTGATAGCTTTTGTAATGCTTTTTATATTTTAAAAAAATGTTTTATTTTTTAAAAATAGATTCTTCTCCTGGTCAGTTGCAACTCTTTTAGAAAAGAGTTCTTGCTCACATATTTTTCTAACTCATCTGTCAAACGTCTACAGAAGTACATGTGCGTTCTATGTAAGATAATGTAATGTATAGCAATATAAAATTTGAGATGCAGCTCGAAAGAAATGCCAGAGTCTGTAACTTGGTCCATTTGTTCCACATTATTGTGACAAACATGGCTTTTTAAGAGGTCTCCAGTGAATTATTTGCCAGTGTTCTTTACCATCTAGACTGCTTGAACTTACTATGACCAATTCAAACATAACAGGGATCCCCTAGAATTTCTTAAGTATATAATATATTTAAAGTACTTAAAGTATCGATTATGACTACGGTCAATATCTTGCTTCCATGAAATCAAGGGAAGTTTTGGTATTGACTTCTACTGAGGCTGGATACTTTCCTGTGATGTTTTAGTTTGGATAAATCATGACTAACACAGTTTAAAATGTATTCTTTGATGACATTAATTTAGAGCAAGTCTTCAGTCTAATCAGAAGATGTTATCTAAAGTTTTTCACCAGGCTGGTTGAAAACTATACCAAATCACACTAACTGTGGATTAGTCAGATTGTAAACTTAAACACAGTAGAACAGTTAAATTTAGCTTAAAGTTACTACTGAACATGTGCTTCTGAACACTTTTGCTACTACCTTTTAACATTGATAGGAAGGAATAATAACTTGTGATTAGCTTTATAAGAACATAGCAAATTAAAAAACCAAACAGCTTCAAACAGTGTTTAATCAGCATAATACCTACATCTTTAAACACAGGAACTAATAAAACATACTGCTGTTCTTGTCAGCCACTTACAGCAAAGGCCCCATGCATACTTCATGTATTAAAGTCTCCCCTGGATTATCTGAAACTCTAACTTCTCCCAACACAAATAAATATTTTCATTTGGTATGGCTGGGTAAATCTCCTGGATTTCATATTTTTTAGGAACCCAAGTCTAGAAGAAGATTGTGCTCTTGTCAAACTTTTGGCCGACACATGATGCTAGGCGTGGGGTACAGCTGACTTCTTGTTCCTCTCCTTTTTCCAAGAAGGACAATAATTGTTGGCTGTGTGACACCCCTCCTCAGTTCAGCCTTTGGATATTTTGTATGTAGAGCTAGTAAGTTTTGTACAGTCCTAATTGACTCCTGCCAAATTGGACTGGGAGAGTAAACAGACATCAAGGATCTGCTTTCCCTCACACAGACAGCTTCAGCTTCTGAAGGAACATAAGGACGTTCAAGCCCAAGCAAGTTCAACACACAAGTGAGCGCTTTGAGGCTAGAGAGTAACGGAAAGCCAGTGTGAAAAATACAAAGCATACAGTATCTCTAGCCAAAGTACAAGACAAATAATACGTCAAGTCCTAAAACTGTGTTTCGCAGCCTCAGCTGCGCTCAGACTGTGAAATACCTGAGCACTGCTGCAATAGGAAAATATAAGCCACAGATATTGTCACTGACATGAGATACTGAACACAATAATGGCAGAAAACAAGATCGTACCCATATGTCAACAAGTTGGGTTTGCTTCTCTTTTTACTATTAGAAAGTAAGAACAAGTTCTGCAGTAAATTAAATCCATCAGACTGTGGGAGACTGCAGATCAGTCCAGAATATGATGCAGGATGTCTTTGTTACTAATATTCATACCGAAATCTGAAACCAACCTGTTGTGCTCAAACACCTCACATGAAAATGTAACTAATCTTCATAAAAACAATACACATCCTGCTTTAAACTGAAGGACCTTGGAATACATTTGGGATTCTGGAGCATATGTATGACTGGATGCTGAGCAAAGCAGAAAACTTAAATGTTGAAATGTAAATTTTCATTACTTTTCAGGGGTAAGATTTAATTGAGTAGTCCATAGCTGATTTCTGGCCATTGATTTGACCTGGCTGCACATTTCTGATGACAACATTGTATTGGGTTTTATTACCATTTATATTGTTTTTTTACTGCCATGCATGAGGCTCTTATGATCTAGGTAGGACCACTTACTACTGCAGGGCAAAACTCAACCTACCTAAATCTGTAGTGAGTCCTACTAATACCAGACAAATAGACATAAGGATAAAAAAATCCTGATTTCCAGAAACTGAACTCCCTTCAACAACAGGTAAGCCCAGGACCCCTCACAGAGATCTAAACTGAACCTTGGGTACCAATCGCCATCCACTAAAGTTTCAGACCATAGGTAAATATTTCTTTTCTATCCAGAATGCAATGTTTTCAAGAGATAATGAGATTTCACCAGAAGAGACTGCCCGCTTGCTTTACCTGAATCAGCAGCTGTGATCAGTAGTACGTACTGCTCCTTTGCCTCCCGGTCCAGGCTCTGCACCAAGCGCAGCTCTCCGCTGGCTGAGAGAATAAAGGCTCCTTCTTCATTTCCAGCCACCAGCACATAAGTAAGCTTGCTGTTTAGGCCTTGGTCATCATCCCTCGCTACAACCTAAAAAAGCAATGCAAACAAGTGGGAAGATATATCAAGAACTGATGCGCGCAGGGTCTACAAAATTCTATTGGGATGGAAGAAACATTCTCTATGACAATAATATAAATTTACAGATTGAATTAATCCAAATGCTTTAAGGGCTACTGTAAATTAGCTGTAATTGTAAAAATGACTTAACACAGTGGTGATAGATTTAAAAGTATAATTTGAAAATATTAAATAGTTGATTACTTATTTTTCTCAAGCATAAATACAGTGAAGACTGTGTTGGGGCTCAGTGAAAACCACAGATGATCTGGTATAGGCCGAGCTCTGTTTCAAAGCAAGCACCACATGTCCTGCTGGCTGGATCCATTTACTGCTCTTTCAGTGTTAGGCACAGAGCCTCATCCCATGTAGGCAATGATCAGATTGAGAGATTTGTTGCATGAAAGTTGAGATTGAGATGAGAGATAGAGCAAACTGTTAAAGTCCCAATGTAGGCAGGAAGATAGGTAGGGAAAACACAAACAAAACTCCAAAGCAGAATATAAACTTTCTGTAAGAAACAAGCAAAAAAATCCCCCCACCCAAACAAACAAAAAGGAAAACAAGCCAACAACCACTGCATGCTAGATTAAAGCCAAGGGGCAAATTTTCAATTGTCTTGCACCTTTTTAATTTTGGAGGAAAGACACTATACATTAATACCATATATTCAGGCATGCTAATAATCGTAGGAGATACATATTTATTTGCTGAATGTACTCACCTGAAGAATAACTTTTGGGAGTGTCTCTAAGTTCTCAGGGACATTCACAGAGTATGGAGAAAGTTCAAACGTGGGAATATAATCATTGACATCCTTCAGAATAATACTGACTGTTGTCGTATCGGTCCTTGGGCTGCTCCCACGGTCAGCCGACTGAACAGTCAGTGTATAGGAGGGCTTTTTCTCTCTGTCCAAAGGCTTGGCAACTGTTATCACCCCTGTCACAGAATCAATCCGAAACTCATTATTGGCATCTCCGCTCACGATGGCATAGCGCACCTGCCCGTTTGTACCTTCATCTCCGTCTGTAGCAAACACCTGAATTAAATCCGTCCCTGTCAAAGTATTTTCTCCCACCTCTACTTTATAAAGCTTTTGGGCAAAAAGTGGGTTATTGTCATTAATGTCCAGGACTATAACCACCACATCTGTAGATGAAGAAAGGGATGGCTGGCCCTTGTCCGTGGCTACCACAGTCAAGGTGTAATTGGACATGGCTTCTCTGTCGAGCTCCCCAGTGAGCCGCACTTCACCATCAATAGTGCCAATGCTGAATTTGTTTCCCAGAGGCCGGAGCAGACTGTATTCGATGTAGCTGTTTGGACCGCTGTCGGGATCAGTCGCCTGAGCTTTGAACACAATTGTATCTATCGGTGTGTTTTCTGGAATGTAGGTCAGCTTCGGGGAGATAAAGCTTGGAGGGCTGTCATTCAGAATAATTGAAACTTGGGCTGTGCTTGTATACCTGGAGGCCGGGAGAGGGGCCATGTCATGGACTTGCACGACAAGGCTGTAGAAAGATTGGCTTTCCCGGTCCAAAGGCTGCCTGATGCTCAGCACCCCGCTGTTGTCGATGCCAAACTGCCCTGCGCTGTCCCCGGATGCGATGCTGAAGGAGAGCTGCGAGTTGGAGCCTGGTGGAGTGGGGAGAAGAAAGGTAGAGAACATGACTTCATCCCACTGACCTAGATATAAATGTTTCTGGCCTCATTTCCTATGGAAACGAGAACTGTACGATTATGCTGCCTGTTTACCCTCCTCATCACCATTTTTTAATCCATCAGCTAATTTCAGCCAAGTTTCACAGTGGAACAGAAGCCTTTGAAATACTTATTTTCTGACAAGGGATGAAGAAAGAGAGAGAGGGAAGGATGTTAACTGGAGCAGCCGCAGAGGGAATGGCTGGCAGAGCTTGTATCTGCGCTGCATTCAGCAGGAACTGCACAGCAGCAACGTGTGTAATTTTTCTTCATCTACAATGGTTAGGGATAAAAGTTTTCAAAGGTTTTCCTTCAGCAACCAAGACTCAATAGTTTTGCTGCTCACTGAACAGCTGTTTCCCTCCATTCTCCCCAGTTCAACTAAGCAACATTATTACTAATGTAATCATTTGATCAATCAGTCCACCCAATTAAAAAAAGCCCCAACCAGAAACTCCCAAGCTTTGCTGGAGCAAGCCAAGAGTGAATACTGGGGAGAGGTATGCTTCCCATATATGGCATGGTATTCAAAAATATCAGATGAACAGCTGCCATTTTATGATCGAAACATAACTAGCAATTGTGGTCAAGGGAGACATTTATAATTCTGGTGAGGGAAATGCATTCTGAATCTTGACAAAGCTGTGAAATGACCTTAAATACACCATACAGGAACCAAATTTATGGTACTGCTTCAACTCTAGAGTTCACTCTAAACAACTAATTTTTGAGGACACCTAACTGAAATGAATCTTTTCTCCTCTATCTCTATCTCTATCTATCTCTATCTCTATATCTATCTATACCTATACCTATCTATATCTATCTATATATCTTACTCCTATTTTAATTAATTTCGAAAATCCTCTTCTTGTTTTGGGCTGTAAAGACTGTGATTTAGGATTAGTAGATTAACAGACCTTTTGCTACTAATTTACCCCTCAAACTTGCTTTTTCATGCAAAGAAACCAAGCTGTCTGCTTAAGTAGCTGATTACTTCACTGTGCATTTTGTCATTTTTACTCAGAAGCTCTTTTCCCTCTGACTGAATTGCTTTGATAATAAAATTATTCCTGCCTTAGATTTATTAATCTCTGCTGTTGATTACACTCCAACTTGGCAACCGTAGTTTTACTTGTCTTTCTCCCAGCGGCTACTCTAATTGGCATCTTTCCCTCTCTCCTCTTCTCTTGTAGGAACTGAATGATAAAATAAATAGAATCAAACATGAAAGACAAAATATTTTAATGCAATTAAAGAAATTAATACATTTATATGCTAGATATTAGTGTTTCTACATTACTTTGATCAGAGTGAAGCACCGTGAAAGTTTAATGCTACTCTGTTTTTTGTTCATTTGTATTTTCAAATGACTAATTACATGGATGAAAGTCTTCTGATTTCAGTAAAGTACTTTCTGGCAATTCAAGATTTTTTTTTTTAAATGCTTTCTCCAACTTATTGAACTTTCAACAGTATTTCAAAATTTCAAGGTTTTCTTGGCCTGTTTCTGTACAGCATTTTCTGTTCAAAGAATCTTTGTAGAATGATCTTATCCACCAAAGCAAATATATAGGAGATGTCTGTGTGTTTAGTATTGCTCTTGGTTTTTCACATGGAGAAAATTGAGGCAGAGTGGTGAAGAGCTCATCCATGCCCTACATATTGAATGTAACTCGTCAACTTTGACTGTGGTTTCTTCAGACTTGGCTTGCTCCAGGTCTTTTTTCAACACAGATTTGTTTGGCATCTCCGCTCACCTTAATGTGCTTTTCAGTAGGCAGGCTACATAGGTTTTGAAGAGCTGTACTAATCTCCTTTAGGGTTGTTTTAACATTCCAGTCAAAGAGTACAAATGGACTTACTGTAGCATCCTCTCTTGCAGTATAGTTTTTTCTCTTAAGAAGTGCTAGCCAAACTTTTAACCCTTGCTTTATGGAGGAAAACTATGGTGGTGTATGTGTGGTCTTTGGAACTCTGGTGTGGTGAAATGGTACTTTTTATGACAGTAGGAGTGATGGACCTTTCAGGTGGGATTATATGGAAATTGGCACTTGTGGTTGTGCCCTACTTAATTGCTGTGCTGTTTTCTTAGCCATGTCAAATGATGGATAGCAAAAGGAGGACAGCTTGGATGCCTCGTCTAGCAGGCATTGAGATTGGAGTGGCCAGTGGGTAATCACTGTGCCACAGATTTGTGCAGTCAGCTTTGAAAGTTGATGCTCATTTGCTTGCGGATGAAATTACAGGCCCAGAAATGGGGCTCTACCTGCTTTCAGGTCTCTGCCAGTTCTTGGGGTGTTGTCACAGCGCTGCCTTTTGCATCTGATTAGCAAACTGCTGCAGGTTGTTCCAGTCGTGGAAAGCGATGCCAGTGGTGCATGTCCAGGCTGTTGCAGCGTGGCTGCCTCTATCATCCTGGGGCAGCCTCCAGCAGACTGACAGTGTGTGTTAGGTTCTGTGTGCTGGCGGACGTCTGCCCTGGGTGAACCGCATGGTGCCAGCAGGCAGGGGAGAGTCCCTGAAGCGATCGGAGTGCCTGGCATCGGGATATCGGTCTCTTGTGAGCTATGGGTTTTGTGTGAGGTAGGCTGGGTGCTGGTGGGGAACTGCTTTCAAGGCCTTACTGGGGGTGCTGCCATGTCTTCTGAGTGTTTCTCATGTCTGGGGAGCCCTGACACATGGCATCTGTGATAAGAATAGTTGAGATTATGAGTCTGCATGGCAGATAGCGTGCTCCAGCTGAGTGGGGCAGCGTGGTACAGCCCAGCAGGGCAGTGGAGCCTCAGGAGGTGGGAGCACCAGATCTCGCCTCCATGCTAGTGCAAGCTCAGGACAGCAATGGAGCTGAATTCTTGGAAAACCGTGGTTGCATGTGTCCAAAACATCTTTAGTGTTTTTTACTAGCTGTCCCTGCTTAATAGCTATTAAGTGTCAAATACATATTTTTTTTTCTTCATTACTGGACACTTACCTAGTAAAAAGACAAATGCTGAAAACACTTTGGAGCAGGCCACTTGTTTGCACAGCTATGGCTCTGGTTTTTTAAATTTTGTTTTCTTGTTTTTTCATTTTGCTTTTTCTTAGAGCCAGAGCTCTGTAAAAAGATGCACAGTGCTGCCACAGTAACAAAACGACGTTTGGAGTTTCAGTGTTATTCTTGGAAACACATCCTTTGATTTGCAGAGGTGAGGAGTGGCAAGTGCTCAACATCTTTGAAAACCAAATCTGGCTGATGTAGATGCATCAGAAATGGCTGTGGTTTTCCAATGTCTGATAATAAATTCACTGGATTTCATAATTGAAAATAAGGTACATGTAGAAGTCTGTCCTGAAAATACAGCCTTGTAGGAATCCTCATCAGTTGTTTCACTGAGTTGCACATCCTGTGTGGGGGAAATCGCCTCTCTCAACTTGGTACTTGTCCATCCCCTGACTACTGCTGCTCTTATTGAGTCAAATGCCCGCATTTGAAAGAGGAATTGAGTCCTCTAAGAAAAATGAAGTTCCTGAAAGCCTTATGAAAATCTGTTTGAAAGAAGAGACCCAAATTAAAGCCCTCCCTGGGGGAAAGGCTGACATCTTGCTGGTCTGTTTGCTCTGCTGGCTTGGAAGTACACAGTCCAGCAAGCTACTTGTAGTGTGTAACCCAAATTGGTCATGGAACATGATGCCTATTCCAATTGGCAATGATGTGGTGTAGCAAGGGGTTCAGGGAGTTTGAGAAAAGTGCTAAGAAGGATAAACAGCTAATGCTATGGAGCAAGCGTGAGGTGAGAGGAGAAGTGGGGAACTGGTGATACAGTACACAATCCGTAGGAAAGAGGTCTTGCTCCTTTGCCTTCTTGTGAAAATCGTAACTGTGAACCACAAAACTTACTTTGACATCAAGTAGCGAGCCATATGCCATCTAAATGCCATATACTTTTTCTGGGAATAAAAAAAAGGCAGCCTACCGCATTTTGCAAAGATCATCTCTGGTGATGAACTCACTTAAGGTGAGATTGTGTATACGTCTATGAAATTATGGACTTTAGGATGTGTATGGCTAGTGTGGACAAAAACAAGACTACAGCTCCAATGAAATAAAACCGGTGTGTTTGAAGAGCTGAAAGTTTCAAGGGGGAAACTGATGTTGACTTGTAAAGCAAGTTGATAAGGAAATTAGGAAAATGTTGAACATCAGACCCTACAATACTATATTTAGATTCAATTTATATCTAAGATTGGGATTTAGAAATGTGGGTATAGTATGATTTGTCTTTCCTACCTATATCTCTGTCTTTGTTAGTGTTTGAATTGGTTAGAAACCTGTAAAGATTGCAAAACATCCTGTTTAAAGAGCTGAACTTCTGGGTGAACTCCAGAAGATTGGGCTCTAAAGTCTCAAAACAGACTGAACAAAATGAAGTCTCTCAAAAAGAATAAAATTAATTGTCAGTCAAAAGAGACATGCGGCTGGAAAGGGGCATTTTAACAACACACCATCAAGTCTAGCGAAGCAGGTGGTTTATTCTTCTTTTCGCCTCTACATGGACTTTTTCCTTCCACTTTGTTTCCCTTCTCTGATTCTTCCAGTCCCAAAGTTTAATTCTTTGTTTCAGTGCAAGAGGCTCTTTGTAAAAGCTTTAATTTCATCTTATCTGCCAGATCATTTCTATAACATTAAGGCAAACAATTTTAAATAGCGTAGAACACAGCCTGTCTTAAGTGAATGGCCTTTACTGTGTTTTGAGAATTTAAAGTTTTGTAGACTTGTAACAGTTAGAAGAACTAGGCTCTAAGTAAATATACTCACAAATAGAAATGTGATAAAGGAAATAAATTATTTGACTGGGATAATATTGTGCACTGTTTACACAGCCGAAGATACTTTATTCTTAAAATTATTTTTTCTAAGTT
>JANZLP010000007.1:15519379-15532323 GCA_026930925.1 Chelictinia riocourii | reverse complement strand
AGCTAGAGGCGCGTGTACAATCATTAAGACTATATAAGAAAGCTTGTCAGCAGAATAAAATGAGGACTTGAAATCGCATCGGTTTGCTGTTGTTACTCGGCTCGACTCTCCGATTTGGGACCCTCTTCACTTCACTACATGGATTACCTGAATCTGTTTAATCAGAAAACAGACATACAAACATACTGTCCCAGTCCTTCAGCTCAGCCCATGTGCTTTCCCTACCACCCAGTCAGATGTTCACTAAACTCACTGTTGAGAGCAGGACAAATGGGTGTGATGGTCTGCTCAGTTATCTAAGTACCCACCAAGTCCCTTGGATTTTTTTAAGGTTAATGTATGTCTTCATTTTGCAGTAAAAACATTAAACTCTGCAGCATGCTGAAAGCTTTCTGTTGTAAAATTCATGTTCTTTCCACTTCTAAATCCTATAAATTGTATGTGTCAACTTACATATTTAAATAATACATTATATGTGTTCATGTCTTTAGTGAGTTAAGCAGACAGACAAAGGCAGGATGGCACAGTCCTTTTAATAAATTTTGGTATGTATTCTACATTGCTGAAAATTGATTCAGTGGATCTTTCTGAATGACATGAATACAACTTCCTTACAATTTAATTACACTGTTCATGATCATACTGTATTTGAATTCCACTGAATTTCTAGCATGTTTATGCAAATACTTTATTGCAGAAATATGGCTTTAATAGCCTAGTCCCTTCTCATAATTGTCTTTTATTTTTATACATCTTCAGGATCATAAGAAAAATACCATTTATGCACAGAACCTAAGCCTCAGATATTTACATTTACAATAAGGGCTTTGTTGCATTTCTTTACATCAACATCCTGGTTTACAGAAACTGTTTCATGGCTTAATATCATAAGGTCAAAAGACACTGGAATCAGCAGCAAGACAATGAAGAAGTAGTACACTTTTCTCTGTACCAGTGAAATCCTGTATTTAATCTTCTTACATTTTGGCTACCACCTTAAAAGTTACTGCATAGCCTAAGAATCATTATGGTGGGTTAAGCAAATATTGAATGGATCTGTAGACCTGCAGTGGGTCTTCAAACCCTGTACCAGGCCATCCTTACCTCTTAGCACAAATCTGTAAGAAAACTTAGAGTTGCATAAATTACTTATCTTACCCTTCTTCTGCTACCACTATTCTTTATCTCTTTCTTTTTCCTCAAAAGCAGTCACAGGAGACATCACCCAATATATAAAACAGCCTTCAGTCTCACTAAATACTTGTTGCTATATTGCATCAAGAAATACAAAGCCCCTTTTCTTCTAGTACTAGAATTTGTTTCCACAATAAATAATACCTTAAAATAATTGGTTTCACATACTCTCTACTTTTTCTTACTAAAGCAAGATAAACTCACCTACTCCCTTTCATGCAGGCTCACAGGCACCAAGATACATCAGATCTTCTCTGCTAACAGCTCACCCCCAGAAATAAGTACTATCTTTTTTTTCCTATTTGCCCCAGGTGCCCTATTTATATATCACAACACCCACACTGTGACTCCAGAACTTATGCCCTTCACCTGGGATGGTGGGTGGAGCCCAGGGGAGTTAAAATCCTTAAAAGGAGAGTTCAGGGAAGAAAGAGCTTTTTGTTTTATTTTGTTCTTGTTAGTAGCTAGTGAGGAGTCCCTCAGGTAGTGGGGCTATATTGGTTCTCAGCAGCTGATAGCCTTGTTTCTGGCAAAGTGTATTATCTCTTTTACTTGTTTCTATTTAATAGAATTTAAGATAATTTAAAAAATTGGAAAAAAATATTTCTAGCGTAGGGGGCTTTGCTTTGGCTCTCTGCTTACAGATAAGCATTTTGTGGTTTAGCTATAGTTGGGCTGTGAGGCAGGACATACCTGCAGGGAAAGGACCTCAAGGACCTAGAAGCAGTCCCTGGTACCTTCAGTCAGATGCTGTGATTGCGGCATTCTTCATCAGAAAGTTGGGTTCAAGTCCCTCATATGTAGAGCAGGCTTTAAATTTTCTCTAGACTTCTAGGCTGATGTGAAGCAGCAGGACTACGGGAGGAAGCACTGAAGGCTTCAAAAACTTCGGAAGAGTGCTACTAGTCTTGTTAAAGCAGCTCTAATAAAGGTAAGAAACCCCTAGTAGCCGCAGCAGCCCCTTCCCTTGCTCTGTCCCCAGGACATCTTTGCCTAGAAAGGAAGCAAATAGGAAGATGACTTTGTTAGTGTCTAGGTCCCAGCCCTTAGAGGGGGAAATCTGTTCTTTGTAAGATTTTTCCACCCACATTGCCAGAAATGATCACTAAATAAAATGTGAAAGCTTGTGGAGGAGGGACTGGAGGCCTTGTTTTCAATCTCCTAGGAGAATACCCTATCATAAGCTATGGTCATGCTTATTCTGTTGCAATAGATATCTGAAAGCAGCACTTATTTTCTAGGTGCCAGTAAGCTCATTGACCTAACCTACAACCTTTCCAGAAGCTTAATTCAGTTCTCTATATTATTTAGCTTTAAACTCTTAGTGCATGTTTACTTTAAAAGAATGTTGCTTATCAAAGCACATCAGGTTTTAAAGTCTTCCTGAGTAAAGCAGTCTTTTAAAAACAATGTTGCCCGTAATTGGCATGTTACTGGATTAAAGGAAGGTCAAAATCTAAAATACTGGGTTTAATTGGTTTGTTTTGGTTTTCCTTTCCTATGCCCTTGTTCATGCTGTTGTTTTAACACAGCCTCCAGACATGCGAGTCTTTCCAGATTCTCTCATCTCTGGAGCGGGTTTGCTGCTTTGCAGTATTGACTTCTGTGGCCACAAACTTGCTTTTCATTTTTGCTCTTCCTTTAGGCTTACCACTGTTTATGCTTTCATGGGCTGGTGATGATTCAGTTCTGAAGGAGTTAAAAACCTGTTTGCTTTTTCTTGCAGTCGTGCACACCAAAGGGTTCCAGGATTATTGCATACAAGTGGCCATGGAGTTGGTATTTATTTTGTGACAGTTACATAGGAAATAGGAAACTGAAGGTTAAAAGTTAATGAGGGAGTCATAAAGAAGCTGGTTAAACTTCTGACTGCAGTCACTGTAAGAGATGTGCACTGAAACTTGGAACAGAATTACGGATCACCACAGAGACAAATGACTATGCTAACAGAGTAACTGTATATGCCATTGACATGAAAACAATGAATACTTATTACACAAAAGGCCTGCATACATTTTAGATGTGTAAATACTTCTACCACAATACTCTGTTCTTAATAAAATATGCCACTGTGCAGGTAGAACAGCAGATGTGTGTGCAGTTCCAAAGATAAATGTGCTTGTCTTGGATACTGAGTCACTTGGACTTTGTTTCTGTGCTCACAGCACCCCTGAGGCTTATTGTATATACCTCTACAAATGCACGCTCTTTTGTTTACCATAATTTCTCTTATTTGTCCATTACAGAATGTTTTAATGCAGTGACTACAAAATGTCAATACTGTTTCCTGCTACAAACTTCCATCTTCCCTGTCTGGAAGCCATGGAGAGCTCTGTTGCAATTAAAGACTCCTGTTGATTTAAATAGTTCAGGACTGTGAGCTTCTAGGGAGCTTTAGGACACACTGGTTCTGAATGATATTAATTAAAACTACCTGAAATGCCTTATTTCTAGAAATAGTCCCATGAAGAGCAGTATAATCGAAAATGGTTCTTTATGTCCGCAAGTGGATTGAACCCCCTGTCCTGGTAGCAGAGTCCTGTCCAAAGTGCAGTCACTGGCCCCATGTCCATCGATTTCAGCAGGAGCGGGATTTTAGCCTGTTCCTGGGGCCCATTTATGTGAGTGCTTTCCTTGCTTTATTTTTTTTTCTATCTGAATGCCCAATTCACTGCACCTCTGAGGCCAGGAAAAAAGCCCGTGCTCGGTATCATCCCGTTTGGTGTCCTGAAGCATTTTCCTGAGAACAAAGATTTCTCTTTTCCCGAGCAGCTGAGCTTGCTCTTTCCTTGCTGTTGGAACATCTATAGAAACTGCTGGGCGTTTTGATAGCAGGAGGGTTTGGGGAGTAGGTGTCCATGTGGGGAGCCTTAGCTGACACAGTACAAATCCCTCCAGAAGTCTCTGGCTGTTTCCGAATCCTTCATCTGCAGTTTTTGGAGTCCAGCGTGCCGCCCTGACTCGAAACACACAACAACTTGGTTTTCCCACTCCTGCCTCCCTCTCGCTCATTTTGCACACTTCAGTCCTGCTTTTTCTTTTGTTATTTGAGACAAACTCTTAGCTTTTCTCTCGTAGTTCACTTTTGCATTCCATGATTACTCCGTTGTACGTTTTCAGGTTGGTTTATCTGAAAGGTGGCAGCTTTTAGACTGTAAATCTGACGCAGTAGGTCAGAGGTAATCACCAGGCAAGCAGGGCTCTCGCTGGACTGAAATTCAGCTCATGATCCCTTTTTGGTCATATCAAATACATCTGTGGCCTCTCCCAGTTTTGTATTTTCCTTCTCATGTTGCATATTTACTTTGCTGTGCTATTTGTTCTTTGGGGACGGCAGATGAGATATTTCCATGGGTGGCACAGTAGCAAAACAGAGCGTGTAAACAAAACACAAACCAAATAAACAGTTCAAATACACACAGTACTAAGGGTTGTCTAAAGATAGACAAGTAATGGTAGGCGTTTGTGAAGCTTTTCAAATACGTGAAATCTATGAACTATCTATCCTGAGCAAACCTCTACTCGGTGCACAATAACTGGCATTATTAACTCCTTGTATTTATTCATTTCAGTGTTTTTACAGTAAGGTATGTATCTGGGCCGAAACATGCACACGTGTGTGTCTAACTTTATTCATGCAAGTACAGTAAACACAACTGCTCCTGTTCTCGTATGTTTTTTCTTTGCTTCCATGGATTGCATCGCACATCAACCTGCTAACTTTGATCTCTGCATCTTACTATGACTGGCAAAAGCACTAGTGGGTACAGAGTAAATAACATCTACAATAAAGAAGACCTACCACTTGAAAATCTAATGCAATGATTCTTTGAATTGCAACATTAATTTTTTTTTTTTACTATGCTTTCTTTCTTTATATGGTAAATAAGCCAGAAACCCAATTTGTTGCTATTTTTCTGTATTTTTCAAAGATGCGCTGTCACTTTGCAAGGAGCCGTGGAGTGCTAATTGCTCTTCTCCACTGCTTGGGCTAATTAACTTTTCATTATTTTTTCATTACTTTGAAACCATTCATTGAATTCAAACTGAATTAAAAAATAAACACAGATTATGCAAAACTGCAACTACTTTTATTCTCAGGGAGCCATAATCATGGCCACAGTTTGACAGAGGAGTATAATCATTGATTTTGATAGGACCAATATTCAGACTCTTGCTTTGTAAGACAATATGGCTGCTTTAGGTTTTAGTTGGGTTTTCTGGAGCTGGGAGAGGGCAGAATGCCATTTTCTCAGTTTGCAGTGTTTAGGATTCTTTCTTGGCACTGGCTAATATATCCTTTAACCTCAGTCGAGATCCTCCAAGCCAAGACTAAAGAAACCCAGCTGAGTGAAAAATGTTTCTGTATATACAGTATGATTGTGTACCAATTTTACTAAACTTTCTTCCTTTTGGCCTTTTTGAATTATGGTTTAGGGAACAAAAAAACAAAGAAATAAGAAATAAAACATGGGAACAAAAATAAATATTATCATATAGTTTTTGTAATTGAATTTCCAATAAAATAGCTAGATGATTAATTTTCCCAGCTTGTATTCTAATGCACAGTTCTGTTTTCTTGTTCTTCATGGGCACTATTTAGCTATTTGACTATAATCTCTAATTTCTTCCATTAAAAAGAAAATCTTCTGGAAACTAAAAAGCAATCACTTGGCACTCAATCATGTAAGCAACAAAGAAAATTTCTTTGATAAGTAGCATGCTGTAAATTAAAATTTGTGACAGTAGGTTTTGTGAATAAGTTAGTCATTGATAAAGCTACATTTTAATTAAGTTGAAAAGATCAGAAAGTGTGTTAGTGCACAAGCTAAATAAATCTTCATCAAATACGCAGGCTGTGTCCTGTACCTCTGGGATATAACAGGTGTTTCTAAATTTGCAATGAAAATATAACATTAAGGTTACCTTTACTGATTGCGGATTTGTGTATGGAAGTACGGAGATGTGCAAAAAGAGCTCTTCTCTTCCTAGAGCAGCACTCTGAAGTGCCGTTTGCTAGCCTCAGCTCATCGGTGTTGCTTTCCTATCACCTCTAGATCTCAAATCAAGACCTCGGAGTCCCTGTAGCACAGCTCAGCATGATGAATTCTTCATCACTGAACACTGTTCAAGTGTTATTTCATCCCCTGCGGTATGCATAAGGTCAATCCCGACTGCCGGACTGGCCAGCAGTCTGGAAAAAGGAAATATTTAGTTTCTTTGGCTGCAGCCATGCAGGAGGAGAAACTTAGACTACGACAGTGGTTCATTTTTGCCCCAGAGAAGGAGAGCGCACACGTAAGGCTACCTCATAGCACCTCTTTTCCTGCCTCCGACATTATGTTCAACACGGTGGGGATAACTAAGTATTTTCATATGATATGATAGATAGGGTGAGTAAATCCTCATCTGTGGAACAATCAATAACATTGTCTGTTACTATTGATAACTTCCACTTGCTCTCATAAATACCTATCTGCTGCCGACAATTAATTTCATCTTTAAATTACAAGACAAGCTATCTGCAAAGATACATGTATGTCTTGTACACAAACCTTACCAGGGAATTTTGTGGAGTTATTTCTATACAGAAAAGCGGCTGCCCTCTTCCCCCGGTGCTGAGGTCTGTGCTGGATTTGAACCTCTTCGTACTGTTGCTACTTTATTTCTCTTGCTGTGTGTTATAGAATCACTTCATTTCATGCATGGATGGCTGTAGAAAGCAGAGATAAAGTTTCAAGTCTCTTTATTTAACCCATACAAAATAATTAAAACACATTTTTCATCTTAGCATCCCCTTAGGGCTTAACATTGTAAGAAACACGTCCTGATGTGAAATGAGCTTCAAGACAAATGGTCCTGCCTTTAGTTTGAAAGTCACCTCTAGAAAGAATGCATTTTTTTTCTTATTCATGCCACTTTTTATTTCTTTTTAAATTCTGATGTGTTAAGATAAAATTGTCGCATCAAGACTTACTCTTTAAATACAAACCTGTACAT
This sequence comes from Chelictinia riocourii, assembly GCA_026930925.1. NCBI lineage: Eukaryota > Metazoa > Chordata > Aves > Accipitriformes > Accipitridae > Chelictinia > Chelictinia riocourii. Next base: position 15,525,129 of record JANZLP010000007.1, on the reverse strand, counting down.
TTCTATACATTTCTATTTTCTAGAAATACTTCTAAATATTTCATATTTGCTATTTCTACTCCTACAGGGCCGGTTTGCTTTAGGCTTTTTCAGCCATCGAAGGCTGCCTGCCTTCCTCCAGGAGTGCCTCAGTCCTCCCACCCCACCTCTCCCTGGCAGAGCTGCAGTCCTCCAGGCAACGACACGTCTTTCTCCCCGGCTTTGTCCTCCTCTCTTGGCACATGCCTGAAAGCCAACGCAGAGCTCTGAGGGTCTCGTCCGGATCGCCCAGAAATCATGGCCAGGGGTGGACAGGTCAAGTTTGCCCAAGGAGCGGCTTGAATAATTTGTCATCTCCATGCTGCCAGGGATCATTGCATTTATCCAACACTTGTAAAGAAAGAGGGTATCGGGAAATAAACCACAACAAGTAATCAGAAATCTCTTTTAAACCCTAAAACATGACTAAAAGACACAGACTGACTTTCTAACATATGGCTGTACTTTCTATCACAAACATTTTCCTTGGCTTATTATTTATTCTGTCAAGCATTATTCAATGCAAGCAAAAGCGTTGCCACTGAGCCCTGAAAACAAATGTATGTTCTCCCAAGTCAGGAGAGGCAAGGTGTTTCCACGCAAAACGTTACAGCTACTTAACGAAGCAGCCCATTCATTTTGATATACAGCTGCGAAGTCCCACAGAAGGCTGTTTTTATTTGTATTATGTTCTCACGTCTCCAAGAAATATGGGTTCAAAGCAAGGTGTCATTTGCTCTTCTAGTATGGAATAGGGCCGCTCTTCCCAATACGCTCAGGAAAGGCCTGTGGTATGTCTTTCAATAAGTTAAACAAGATTCTATTAAAGAAAATAGATCTTTCTCTGACCGAGAGCTCCCATATGTGTGTTTATAAATTCCCCCAGCCAAATTCTTTCATCAGATACATACATATGAGCCCCAGCCATGGCATGCTTACGTTCATGGAAATGTATCAAGCTCCCCAGTTCCCAAGAAGTCTTATAAGACTTTTGTACAGTTATGAGTAGAAAATTACTCTAATGAGGAATCTACTTAAACTTAATTGTTTCATTTAATTGGACTGTTTAAATTGCTAATCATTTTGTAAGTATTGCTTTCTAATTTGTTTTTAGTGGGTAGTTTGCCCTTTTTGTTGTTGCTGGAGGAATTCAGTAATAATTAACTGACCTAGTGTGTAATTACACTGCTGAAAATAAGCTATGAGACATTTAATAAAGGGAGACTATTAACAGGATTTGAATTTATGACCTTCAAAATATGAAGCAAACACTTTATCCATGAGGTCACACAAGCTTTCACTACGGTCTGAGAATTTATGCTCACTAGGTTAGCCACAGAAAGACTTTGCTCTCGTTCTTTGGATGTACTGGGAACGCACTGAGAAGCAGATTACAATAATGTCAGAAGAAATACAGCAGTGGAAAAATGCTTGAGAAAGCTTGTTCCTCTTAAACATCCAGATATATGTGTGCCACAGGCTGTGGAAGTCAAACCTGATGTGTATCTTGAGTTCAGTAAAAAGACAGCGAGGTCCATACCCCTGTCTCTCTCTCTCTAAGAACACACAGGTATTTGTTTTTCAGTATTTTTATTACTGGTGGCTCAAGTAGCAAACCAGCACAGTCCTGGGCATCCTGCCATGGCTCGGAGGAGGCCAGACCGTACGGATAACATGTCAGTGGTTGGGGTATGCATGACTTTGTGAAAGTCTGCATTTGTATATTAGCAGATATTCTTTCATGTTTTGGGAGCTTGCCTGCTCTGCTCCCGTGGCTAGTCTGAGGGAGATGGAGATTTGTGAACACCGACACCCATAGCAAAGCCAAAGACTTTGGGAATTGCTGCGTACAGTAAGGTAGCAGATGTGACAGCAAGCATAAAGTTTTGAGGCCTGAGAATTTCCCCTTTGGGTTCCTTACGAAGCACCGGCCTGTAACACCCTTTCCTCAGCTACAATGAATGGTGGTGGCATTTTAAGCTGCAAACTCTGCTGATGTCCGAGTCCTTTTTATGCCTAATTTACAGGACACAGTTTGAGATAAGAAAATTACTAAACACCTTGGCTCTCAGACAGCTCGGAAATTTAAGCCATGTTTTCTTTAGCCTTTAGGACATAATATATTTTACTGAATCTCTCACATAGATATACACAGCTTTGCTGCATTTTCTGTGAAATGTTCAGCTATGTGAATTGCTGCCTTACAGATAGGAGCACTACATTTTTTAGAAGTCAGTTCTCCAGCAGCTCCAGTGTAGGGAAAATGAGGCTGTTGTTTCTGGTTACCAGGAATCCAGGCAGTTTGCTTGCGAGCTATCATCTGCGTTGTGTTTTAGAGAGCAGAGGGGACCATGTTCTGCTTAACTAACAAAGTCAGCTTGCAGGATTTGAGAAAGAATTGCCATGCTTGTTTCTGAAATCGAATGGATCTTCCTCCAAACTTGAGATGATGGCTGCTGTCTCTTTGGGACTTCAAATATTTTGATAACTTGTACATTTGTAAGGTGAGACCATGTACTTGCATGTACATGGTACAAGGAAATAATCTTGCAGCAAATGCCAAAGAAACCAATATCTGTGAAAATACTTTAAAGCAAAGTGCAGGCTGGAAAGATCCCAGTGCTTTCTGCTGGCCAGAGAGCTTTTGCAATATCAGGTAATTAGGATGCCACAGGATGGGGGTCTGATATTTCGGTAGAAAGCTCAGAAAGCAAAGGTGAATGGGAATACATTGCAACTGGTAATAACCATTTTCAACGCTTCTCAGGTTTGTTCCCCTTCTTCATCCTGTGTACCTAAGCACAATAAAATTGCATGTGCCTAAACAGAAAATGAGAAATTTGGACTGGAGGAATACACTGGAGGAATACTTGAATTATTTCTTCCCTATGGACCAGTGTCTTTGAGACAAATAAAGTGGAGGGATATGTCGCCTAAACTCTTTTGTACAATTAGTGACTACTGTGGCATGGCTGTAAACGGCCAAAGTTGGGTTTGTCTGTCCCTCATGGGGATATATGGCTCCGGGTGCTGCTATCAGCATTACTTTTCAGAAACAATTTTGAGTGATGGGCTGGGGCAGAGGGACAAAGAATAAGTATTCACTAACCAGCTTTAATTAAAAAGAACAGAGACCATGTGATTGGATTTTGATAATCTACCTGAGTAATGATAGTTCTTGATTTCTTGCTGATTTACAGGGCAGAAAAGCCTGCTTGCAAACAAGTTTGCAAGCTCTGACTTCTAAAACAAGCAAAACCACTTTTCAGCTGTAAGATGGAGGAATGGTCTGCATTATCAAATACGGGTCCAGTTCAGACAAGGTTGATGACCTCAGTCAAATATTTATTAAAGGGGAAAGAAGTATTTGTAGTGACTTGTTTATTCTAGCTCTTGCTCACACTGATAGGATTTCCTCCTCTGGGTTATCACGCTGAAACCTTCCTTGTGACTAACTTCGTCTGTTGGAAATGTTTCCCGTCCACATCTGACTTTTCCTGCTTTTCAGCAACAGAAAAAAACAAGCAGCCCATTTTACCAGTGGGTTATGTAGCTTGCACAGCCCCCAGAGTAATGGGAAGGAGCAGGGAGAGCAGCTTAAAGCAAAACAAGGATGACTTCTCCAGGGAAGGTGCACCGCGCTGGCAACACATGGCTGCAATCCCAGAGGATGGCTGCAAATTCAGTTTAATAGTGTTTGAACTGTCATGCATGCTGAAGATGAAACAGCTAAATACTTTTATCGGTCTCATTTGTCTCCTGAGCTATACCGTGGAACTAATTGCAAAATTACATCTAATAAAAAAAAAGTCGTGTGTTTCAGCTTTATTACAGATACATTAGTGCCAGGGTAATATGAAAAGGATGCAATAAAAATTACACTCAGGTTTGGCAACATTTCCTCCATGCAAGTTTTGAAGTTATTTTTAATATACTTGCCACTGGAAAGATAACACTTAATGCTTTTATAGTACTTTCACCTCTGGATCTGAAAGTACTGTGCAAAGGAAGGCAAGTACAATTATTTCTGCAATTATAACGAGATTAAGAGGCAGACAACCTGTGAAACATGCCCAGTATGATGATATAAATTAGTGACAAGCTTGGTAGAGATGTTCGCCTTTACTGGCTTTTCAATACTACAGAAGATCAGCTACTTGTGACAATAATAATGATAAATGGAAATGAGAGTGTTCTAAAGTGATCCTATCTATATAAATTAAGCATCACTTTCATGAAAAGAAATGGCTTTTGGCTTTTACAGAACAGAATTCCTCACACACTGGTGTAGTCTGAGAACAATTAGTCCCTTTTTACCATACTTTATAAATAACTTTAAAAAGTTTTCCATGAATAGTACATTCTTCTCAAGTACTGAAATATCAACAAGGATCTCCTTAACCTCCTGTTCTTTTAAGCGCAGCACTTTCAACACGGGGCTGTCCTGATGAGAGTTTTCTGTTTCTTCTGGCCAGTGTGTATCAGATCAGTGGCAGACATAGTTCCCTGTTCAACGAGGGGAAAAAAGTTCTTGGGCTCTATATACAGTATAGGTAGAGCATATTTTCACCATACTTCTTATTATTTTCATTGGAATGTTTAACAATTGAAAAGTTATCCAATATGTGTTAATGCAGGTAATCTTGTGTTTGCCAGAACAACTTCAAAAAATCTTAAAATGCATTTATAGCCAGTCATCATTTCAAATAAAATTATAATTTTCTTCTTCATGGGGTTCTTTCTCCTAACCGGAGTTCAGAGAATAATTCATCATAATTTTCTTGATAAAAATTTTTTTGCTTTCTGTTTACTATGAGCAATCCAATTTATTTATTATTTAATTATTTCAGTTGCATAAAAAGCAGTTTAATGAAGTATGCTAGCAGGTCATTGTGCATGACCTGTGTTCTATCAGGGAATTATTTAAACTAGATTATTTTCTTGCTGTTACTGGCAAGGGAGAAAATTTTGAGCCCCACCTCATGCAAAGGCAGCAGTTGTTCACACGTTGGTTCAGCAGCAGCAGCCACCGCAGGTCACTGAGGCAAGTCTCTCCAAGCAGCTGAGGGTATGAGACATCAGCTGCCATACATGCCAGAGGGTATATATTCTGCTGTATACACTCGTATGCATTCATACAAGCGCATATTCCTATGAGTGAGCCTATGAGTCTATGTCAGTATTTAGACCACATTTTCATAACCACTCTCTTGTATTTTTTTCAGGAGATCTTGTTCTCCTGATTTTAAGAATCTCTGCCTAATATATCAGAAGGAGAATTAGTGTTGCGCAAATACTCAAAATTGTTATTTTTACCTATCTGAGTACTCGCACAACCAGTCTCATTGACCCGTCCATTAAAAGGCCAGGAGGGACCACTGTGATCATGGTGTTTGACCTCCTGAGTAACGCTGAGCTCAGGACTTCCCAGAGAGTTGGCAACGTCAGGACTGGATCATGGAAGGCACCTCTGATAACATGTAGAGCTTTAAAGGAGATCAAGGAACATCGAACAGTCCCTGATTCTTAGAGTCGGACTTAAACCAAGAGCCAACTCAACGTAACATTTTTGGTACCCACCCATCTCCCTGCCCAAACCAGCACAGCCGTGGGGAGGATGAGGACAAGGACACAAGTCCCCAAAATGGCACTTTTTCTAGCTCCCTGCAGGAAGGAGCCATTCCCCAAAACCTCGCCTTGTCCTCACCCGCCACTGGTGCCCTATGCACAGG
>JANZLP010000007.1:15502170-15515048 GCA_026930925.1 Chelictinia riocourii | reverse complement strand
TGTCCTCACCCGCCACTAGTGGCCTACGCACAGGCGCAAGAGCCCTGGGGATCCTGGCCTTGGCTGAGACGGGAGAGTCATCTTCCCAGGCCATTTTCTTTTGAAGTAGCAAGCCTGAATTTCAAAACAGAGCATTAAATCTTAAAATACAGTCAGGTGGACAGATCGAACTACAAAGCCTGGGAACAGGTGCATCACAAAATCCTAGTCCAAGGTGTTTCACACAAAATTTGGTTACAAGCAAAAAAAGGTAACTACTGATTTATACAGATTTAAGAACTGCTTGTTAGCCTGGTTAATGTTTTAACAATCTAACCGATTTATTACTTGTCTAGTCAAAATGCTAGGCCAGTACAGCACAAGTGGCCTCTGAATAGTAATGCCCAAACCTTATGGTTTGGACTACAAATGCCAAGAGATATCCCTAGGAGATATGATTTACAGCTTTCAAATGATTTAAACCATTTTAAACCTTTTTTTTTTCCCTTTCAGATCATATTTCATTTCTGATTTAAAAAAAAAAAAGTTATGTGGGGATTTAATTTATAAATTATAGCTAAGAAAATATTCTGAAAAATTTGGAGAGGCTGTATGCCCAGATCCCTGCACCACTGATAGATAAAAAAGCAAATAAAATAAAAGGTGACATTGGATCTTTAGTTCCCAGCTTATCAGATAATTGGGCACAGACAGATCTTATCGAAGAATTGGCCTCCTAAGAAAATAACTCTGCTTTCTAGTGTGGATCAGGCAGAGAGACCAAATTAAAAAGGACCTTCTCCATTTCACCACTTAATGTGATGCCCTACTTTGTAGTGGGTTTGAAGGTTAAAAACAAAATAAAAAGTAACTTAATTTAATATCTTACCACAGGGATGCCATTCCCCATGAGTACATTTTTTCACTTATGGCTCTTGGAAAAATGATCTAAAACATATGATGAAATAGTGATACTGTGGGGCTTGGGGTGGTTGTTTTATAGTAAGTGTTCTTCAGAGTAATTGATAAGGACATTGCTGATACTCAAACTTGATTTTTGCCAAGCGATCTAGTATTTTGCTTGATTATTCTCCTCTACAGAAAAGATATCTCAGGAGAAGTCACATCATTCAGTACATCACTAAACATAACCCCAAGGAGTCTTTCGGATACTGAAGGCATCCCTAAGTGAGTCGTTATAACAGCTGTTGCCTGGACCCATGGACAGGTCCATGATGGATCGTCTGATGTGCAACCGTCATTGCGCATGGTCCTTCAGTATTGATAAAAACACACTGAGTAACAGAGAGGGCACACATATAACGAAGAGTGTCCTTTAGAAAGCTGGAAAACAAGGAGGCCGTCTTTGCCTGCTATTAAGTTTTTATATCACTATGAGCCGAAAGAAAATTTATTCCTGTCGCATATTTATGTATGTAAAAGCACAGCCAGCCCTAAGTGGGAAGTTGGATTTTAGTATCAAACTTGTGCTGAAATAGATGGGCTGAATATGGTATAGTGACTACTTTTATTCAGGAACTGAAATGTTTATATTTCCCAGAAATAAAACATCTAATGGCAAGATGCAGTCACTTTGTCCTGTTTTTTCCCAGTTACCAGTAGAAAGAATACTGCTACATAACAGATGGCAATACTTCAATGAATTTTGGGTTATTTCAATAAAATCATTTGAAATTCATAGCATGTAGTACATTGAGGTAGGTACTGTCAGCAACTCAGAAGTGACAAACTTCACGCATGACTCTAACCCATTTGACAGTATTCAATGGGATCAAAAGCAGCTGGGGTGGAAAGAAAAGTGGGTTTTATTGTTCTTTGTTTAAATACCTGCTTGGTAAAGTCTTACTCATTAGAAATTGATGGTAGTTTTCAGTGATTCTTAAGTCAATGCTTCAATGACAGCCAAAAAACCCCATAGAAAAACGCAGTCAAGCAGTAACAGAACTGCACTTTGAAGACATTTTCTTACAGAGTCTATTGGGCTATGAACACTGCCAATGCCAGTGGAAACAAAAGCAGGGAAAAAACCCCCATGATTCAGAGCCTGGTGGCTACATGTCTCCCTGTTTCTGTGGCCCTTAGATGCCACTTTTATCTTCTACTAATGGGAACATTGAGATGCAAAGTACTAGACCACCATAAAAAAAAAAATAAAAACCCCATACAGAAATTAGGATAATGGGTAATTTTTACAGCTCTCTGAAAGTCTTTAGGAATGTACATTTAATTTTTTGGTTGATTGTGTGTGTGGAAAGCTTATGAAAGAGAAACATAGTACATCAGTCAAGTACTAGATCAACTGCAGCTCAGCTTCCCCCTGCACCAAGGGGACTGTAGAAACCCCCCGCCCCAAACAAGCTGAAAACTAAGGACAACAATAAACAGAAGGAAACTGGGATTCAGTCCCAGAAAGAAAACATCTACATTTGAGAAGGGGAAAAAAAAATAATTGTACAGAAAGTTTTGACACAACCGACTTAGGATGTAAATTTGGCAGCAAGCATAGGCAGAGCATGCCATGCGAAGAATAAGAATGACTCAGATGAAATCAAGCTAAATGCAGCGACAAAAAAATAAAGGAGCAAGAGCTTTGTCCGAACAACCCAGTCATGTGTAGCCTTCAGGAGGAGAATAGGTTTTGCTAGTGCTACCACGCACATTATTAAAGACAAGTTTTAATCTCTCAATGGCTTGGTAAAATTAGTCCCTCCGCTGCCTTGAATTCCACCGCTCAAATAAATCCGTCTTGCAATCCAGGTTTTTTTGCAAGTTGAACCAGCTAGCCCTCCCTCCTGCCTGCCTGCGTTGGCTCCACAGCTATGTGCTCTCGAAGTGCTCGGGCTGGGAAAGGGTGGAAAAATCTGACCCCTGAAGTAGCATGTGAAATGATAACCTTAACTGCTCAAACCCCCGCTCCTCGCTCCCACCTCCTGTGCCGCTGCATTCACAGCCCGTTACCAAACTGTGCAGGAGAAAGCAAACCAAGCCTCTCGCAGGTCAAATGAAAGTGTATTTGAGCCTTGTGGGTTTTATCCGTGGTAGCTCAGATACATGTGTCAAGAGATACGGGAGCAAAGCCAGGGATTTAAGCAGCACGTAGCAATGGAACAGAAAAAAAAATTGCAGCTCCTATCAACAACTTTCATCTTCTACAACTGTTTGAGGAAATAGCTGGCTTCAAAACAAATTAGTGGAGGTTTAGAGGGCTGTGTTTCAATTAATCTCAGGAGGAAATAGGAGGATGGGAGGAGGGGTCTCTCTTGTTATACTTTAGACCAAAAAAAAAAAAAAGCTGTGAAATTGCTATATTCTAAGGTTAACAAAAGTGCAAAAGAAATCTGAAGGTTGAGCCCATTAAGATTTGAACTGCCGTCTGCTGCGAAGTGGGCTTCACATAGGGTTTTGTGCTAAGAGACTGCTGGTAGACGAGGAAGAAGTTGGTCCCTGCCACAAAAAATTTATGGTGGAAGGAGGGGATGGGAGTGTTTGAGACACTCAATTAAAAATAAAAATAATATTAAAAAATAAAATAAATTGAAGCCAATGTACAGACAGATATGAAAAGTGAGCTGATAAAGAAAAAAGACTAGAATTAAATCACAGACATGTTATTTATTTGTGCAGAGCAAAAGTCATGTACCTCAGAAATGCAAATGATATTCCTTTAATTAAACAACTGAAATTAGGCACTGGAGGGGAAGCCAAACTGTTTCTTTAAGATATATTTTGGATCAGTTGATCAAGCGATGCAAGCATTGTGCTTTTATTTTCAGAAAAGATTGGGCATCAGACTACAAAACAAATGAAAGACGAACTATAATACTCATTACCCTTGCTGGAGAATTTACAGCCAACATAGTAGCTTTTCACAGCAGCGCGAAAATGTTATTATCCACAGAATTTGTCACAGTGGGAAACCCTTTTAAGTGGTCTGTCTTTCCCCTTGTTTTTTAATTATAGGGTAGTGTATGAACTTTGCCATCCTATTAACTGAGTGTCATCTTTTACTATAAAGACAAGGGACATTATTTACAATTCAAAGTCCTGTTTGAAGGAGAGTAGCCTCCTTGGCTTGAAAAGAATGCACCCAGACCATTTCCAAACTGCAGTTTTATACAAAATAATTCCCCACAGCTGTGCCGGGACAGCCGGCGCCGGGCGGCCGGCTGCCGCAGGAAGACCATCAGCCGCGGGGGCAGAGATGCCGTGAACCCCAGAAGCGTTTGCCTGCCAGAGGCAAGCCCGGGGGCGGTTCTCTGCTCAAAGATTCAGCTGGCTGGGATGATCCAGGGTTTGTGCCCCTGGGACAGGCGAAGGCAGAGCGGGACCTGGGCAGGGGCCCGGGTGGATGCTCAAAGGCATCCCCCTTAGCTACATCCTTGAGTATCGCGTCTGCGGCACAGGGGCAAACCACAGTAGCTACCTTCAGACAGATTTATAACAAAACCAAGGAAGAGACATTGCTGAAATCGGCCGTTTAAAGCAGAGGAAACCCTGAACCAAGCCTTCTCACCCGAATGGGTCAGGAGGAGCGGCAGGTACGGTACCCGTGGGGGTACTGGGCTCTGCCCCATGACGATGGCCCTCAGCTGTCGACCAGATGGACCTTGGCTCTCGACCGGAGCACTGGTTTAGGCCAGCTGCTGTTTGAAGTCAGCTATAGCCGTGCTGGGTCATCTTGTCAACTAGCTTTGTCGTGCCCAGAGGTGTCCCCAAGAGCATTGGTGGAGCCACGTGAGAGACTTTCCAGGCTGCCACCTCTTCCAGCTGGCAAGCAGAAGGCTTTAACCTCCAGGATGTTGAATTTTAACAACCACTATCACACATTCAATTAATTGCAAGAGTTGTCTGACTACAGCAAATTTGAATAGTTTTGCCAGTCTTGGACATATAATTGAAGTCATGAAACTACACTCAGGTTGCAGGAATGCAGAACCAGACCTACAAAACATAATAGGTTTGCTATTGGAGGCAAGTGAACTGCCAGCAGCAACAACAAAATATTTGTTCTGAAAACATTACCTTTTATATCAGGACTACCTAGGAAAACAGCTGTCTTGGACACTATGAAAGTCACCCCAGGGAAGAGTTTGAACTGTTGACTAACCAAGGTTTTAATATAAAATGACATTTTTGCCTTTGAATTTGCCATTTGAGACACCACAATGAAGGAAAAAGGCTAAAAAACTGCCAAGACAACAATTATTAATAAATGTCTTGCTTTTCCTACCGCAAGTTCTGTTAAAAATAAAGCTATTATAACTAAGTTTTGAAAATGTGTTATCTATCCCAGTGGGGTTTTTTTCCCCAGTTTTATTGCCAAGTATTGCAGTTTCATGGCTTAATAGGTCTTCCCCTCACTGAACCACTGCAAACCAGGACGAACCCCTGGCCTTGATCTGGGATGCCATTAACTGGTGCTCAGTACCATTTAAGTCCCATTGTCCTCCCTGGGGGGAAGGGCATGTGTCCTCAGTTGTGCTTTTTAAGGATTGGGGTGATTTTGGCCCTAAACTGAGGATGGTTTAGATGCATGTTATTAAACCAAGTGGCTTGATAGAAAAAAAATATCTTAATGAGTTTCAGTTGCTTCTTCATCCAACTTTGTTGTGGGTATTCATAATGAATTATGGTAGACATCATTCTAGTGAAGATAAAATGAAAAAATATGACATATTATCACAAGTGAACAATGTTAACTTAGTCTTAATCATGGCATCCATTCTTATATTCCTTTGTTTTTTTAACTAGTTCCAAGGTAACTTTCCTTGTTTTGCTTGGGTTATACCTTCTAATTTGTATTTTAGTTAACATGATGCACACTAAATTTGGTGATGGGAAATAAGAAATCACTAGACTATGATACCATGGCAGGTTAATAATACAGCTTCTATGTGCCTAAATTAATTCCTACTCCATATTCACAGGAAAAAAAGCCTTCTGAGTGGTAGCATTATTCAGTAATTTACTGTACCAAAGACACATGACCATTTGATACAGCTATCAAGGAAACAGTCTTTTCTTCATGGCTACTTTGAGTGGCTTCTGTGATATCTGGAAGTTTTGTATTGAAAGAAATAATTATAACATTTGTAATGTAACACAAGTAGAAAAAAATATTGAAAGCATATGTGTCTGTGTGGAGATATACATATATAGCAGGAGGAGATCACCCACCAGATCTGGCACTGCAGACTGTTTCTCATCACATAGTCCAACATAATAAGCATTTGAGAGCCCCTATTGCGAGCAAGTATTTAAAGACTAACATTAAAGGAAGAATAAACCCTTCCAATCAATTGTGAAAGTAAAATCAGCAGTGAAGCAACAACAGAAAAATTGAAGCACAGCCAGAAGAAAATTCAAACAGCTACCCCAGAATACCTGTCTTAATTAAATGTTAGCTGGGAACATGTGAATTAAAATAGGAATTACATTTGAATTAATAAAAGACCAGCAAAATTATTCAGGATTTTTTTTTCTTTGAATTATAGCATGATTTACTGAGATTCAAGGCATGTTTGCTGTCTAGACAGACCAGCTTTACATGGACACTTTGTGAGACCAACTCTGTCTGTAGGTATGGTTAATACAGCACCTTCTGTGAGCTGATTTAGTTGATCCAGAGTGTCTAACCAAGCTACCAGCTACCTGTATGGTTTGGGTTGTAAAAAAAGAAAGCATGACAATTTTTTTTAGGCTGTAAACAACTGTACAAAATTAATTACAAGAATGTCTTTGTATCTGGAAAGCCAAAAGAAAATGCTGAAGTGTATATGATAGTCAGGAGAGAAAGAGACCCTCAAAACACGTCCAAAACATTTCTGTGCTGGGGAATTTTTCCAACGCTTCCTTTGGTTCCAAACATATGTACAAATTGAACACTACCACAAAGCCCCACAAAACAGCAAGATATGGCAAGATTAAATATAATGTAAGAGCTATTTAAAATTATTAGAAAAACTAAAATCATAGAATCAAGTTTGTGTCAATCATATCTTTCCAGATTTTTAAGGTCATTTTTCTATGAGCTAAACATTTCACTAGAGAAGTGTTGTAAAGTACTGAACTGGGCCATAAGTACTATTCTCACATATGCTGTTGCTGGACTGAATTCATTTACATTGCTGTAGCACCTGAGATCTTTGGCTGCAAGGTGATAAACACAGACTTTCATATTTTTAATAAATACAGAATTAATATTTTTGTCCACATATTTGTTAATGCACAGTTAAGTGCCCTTCACTGATATATCATGTAAGAATAATGTAGCCCTTCTGGAACCACATATCAGTTAATATTCCTACCTCTGCCCTCATAGTCCCTTCAAAAAGCTTTGAAACTATAGGCCTCTAAGAAGGAGGCTCCAGCTCGCCAGCTCCAGCACACAAACAGCGCTCAGTTTTGAACGCCTAATTTTCCTGTGCTGTATCATTGCCCAGCTCCTTCAGTCTGATTTCTGAATACACAGCAAGCTTTTTAAACACTGTTTTTTTCTTTCTTCCATACTTTGCTCCACTAGTACCACAAACTCATTTTTCTAAATGGATGTATTGGCTCCTAAGTGTCCCCCTGGGCAAGACTTTGTTTTAGCAGCACTGCAAGAAAAAGAATGCAGCCTGATACTCATTAAAAGTCTGTTGATGGTCTCAGAACTTCCTGGTGTTGAAGATTCATCAGTATGTTTTTCTATGAGAATGTATTTGAATGCAGTATTTTGAAAGTAGAACAATAGGTACCAATTATATCCTAGTAAAGTCTGTGTCTGCATACAAAATTTCTGTTGTGGTGGGATGGTATTAAATTTACTGGTATATTGCCAGAATTTGCAGATATTAGCTATCAGTTCTGACACAGTGACAAAAACATGTTTTTGCTGAGTGTTGGAGCTTCAGAGGAGGATGTTTGCACACTCTCTTCTCCTTCACCACACACAAGGAAAGTACACCCTGCTCCTCAGAGCTGCACTGATGCAGGAGAGTTTAGGAACCAGCATTAAACAACAAACAAACAAACAAAAACCAAACCAAACCAAACAAACACAAACCAAAACATAAAATATCAAGGGATTTATTTTTAGGGCTGGCAATCGCTATTGCAACATGTCACACCACAAAAAAACTGACCAGCTTGGACGCCCTCTGCTCTGTCTGTTTAAGTGTTTGGAGCTGCAGCTTTGTCTCCAATTCCTCAGTTTCTATGCTGGCGATGTGAAAAAGTCTTAATGGTAAAATCAGGGAACATTTTCAAGCTTATATCAGCTTCTTCAAATGTGGATCATGAGCTTTTGGTCCTGTCTAATTTTTAAGAATAACCAAGTACAAGCAACAAAAGCATATAAATTATATAAACAGTTCAAAGTCAGGGGACTTGAGGCTTCCAAATACTTCTGAACACAGACATGAGCTGGTATATTAAGCTGTGCAGACACTTTGAAAAAGCTTATTAGTCATCTTGTTCTTGTACAAAAATGCCCTTGGTATTCTGTTACCTTAACATCAACCACCAATATCCTATTGTGTTCCATGAGGCATGGTTTCCCCCGCACTTGCAGCTCAGCCACCACCTGTAGAGGAGTGCTGTAAACCACTGAAGAGAAACACTATACAGAGGTAATAAATTGGTAGGAGAAAATACCCGGGGTGGGTGTGCAATACACCAAAACACGTCGATCAAAATAATAACAGGACACAAGTCAATAAATAAGCACTGATCTATAATACAGTTCCCAACTCCCAAATGTAAAGAAGTGTGAAATGAATTGCCTGGAGGAGCAGGTTATGGGAAGTGGGGGAAATGGTGATTCGTACCGTATAACGAGAGAGAGCCTTCATTTATTCACTATACGAGGTAGCTGGACCCTGCAGCCAGCAGATCTGAACTAAAAAAGGAGGGTATGAAACTTGGAAAATAGCAGTGTAATGGAGGGTGTTGAGTGAAATAAAATTACTCTGCTAGAGGACAACTAAAGAAAAAAATAATTCAAGTTTAATATTAAGTGAAGGCTAGAGATGTTGGAAAGGGTAAATTCAGCCAAAGAAGTTTGTAAGGAAGGGTCAGTATGTGATCTGGTGGAAAGCAAGGAGAGCAAGTCCATGCTGGTGCTGTTTCTACATTCTTCATACAGGAAAAAAAAATGAAAGCAAGCCTGAAGCAAAGAAAAAAAAAATACTACATATGAGAAACAAAGCAAGAAACTTTCCACATTTAGTTCAGCATCACAGAGCATTTGCCCTAAAGAGTAAAACTCCTGTGCCTGTTAAAGCAACACCAGAGGATAAAGCAATAGGAACAGTAGGGAAAAAAACAATAATGATACTGAAGTGACAGTAGAGGTAGTTGATCCACAAGCCAAAGGAAGGAGGAGATTCACTTTCCTTATGTTATCATCTCTGCAGCTCCATGGGTTCATGTGGATTATTTTCAATTTAGAGCGGCATTGATGAGAGTGGATTTGCAAGGACAGCAAGGCTGGACAACAAGGAAGACATTGCAGCAGAGAAAGAGGCCACTTGATTTTCCCCTCTGACCACTGTGGTCTTGGGTGCTCTCCCAGGCACACATCCTTCACATGCTTAATATTGAATGTCCATCCATTTTCTGTATCTGTAAAGAGAACTTCTTCATAAATCTTATCAGACCCACCTGACAACCATGAGCTGGACAATCTGTCCTTGGCTATTTTTCTAGGCAACTTTTGCGAAGGTCATAATTGGAGAGCCAAGTACATTGGACACACTCTTCTCTGATGTAATCTCTGTAAGGTTTTGGGGGGTTTCCCCCCCCTTCAAGTCTTTCCCTAGGAAAAAGTTTTCCCTCCCCCATTGCCCCAAGTTATCTTGCAGAGATCCTTTGTGTCATTCTGGTTACTTATAATTGTTGAATATGTGGTTGAAACTTGTTGGGATAATGAATACAACTATGGATATGGATAAATGCAAATTTGCATGTGAAGCTCATTTTACTATTTGGTCTACTGGTAGGGCAGATAAAATAGGTTTTATTTGCATAAAAAGCTTTCATTTTCTTGACATTTTGTTTCAAAAGCTTTTTTTCCTTCTCTCTGCTGTTCACTTTCCTTTCTGAAAAAAGGCTCTATAGAGAATTGAGACAGAGGCTGGGCTTACACATGCATTTTCGTAGCCACATATGAAGTGGAACTCTCCACTTTGCCCAGAAAGCACAAGTCGTTTACGCTCCGAGGTCAACTCAGGCAAAAGAGAGACAGTTAACCCTGCTCGAGCTGAAATTAATAGTACTGTTTTCAGTTCAAGCGTAAAAGATCTAAGCTAAGACAGCACACACGATCTTAACTGTGGAGCATTACTGATGGAAGGGTAGAGTCCATGGGTGCACCTCCTTGGGGAATAAGTTAGACTGCTAGTCTTCCTGGCTTGAATTAATCCCAGTGGCAGGACACATTGAAATTATCCATGTATCTTCTTCTGATTCTCCCCTTTCCCCTCCTTCATGCTTTATAATTTTACGCTTCTGCTTCCTTTTGGGAACTTGGAGGTGGTTGTTCATGATTTATTTTGCTGGGGTTGGGGGGGTAAGTCTAATTTGACATGATTTCTTTGGTGGTTAATAAAAACCAGACTGTATGCTCAAATGCATCCACCAGCCAAACAATGGCTGAATAGAATTTGAAAATAGGGGGATTTAAATGCATAGCGAAATGTAGCACGTCTGCCATTGGCCCATGTAAATGGACTGATTATTCCTGAACAAAATTATGAGTTTTCATGTTTTGGTGTACACAGAGGAAGAAATACAGCCAAGTGTCTAAATATATAGATCATCAGAGAGTTTCAGAAATGCCATTTCAGCTTCTTTGCCTACTTAGACAGCCCATTAAAGCATTCCCTTTGTTTCCTCAATAGCAAAATAAGAGGGAAGAACAAGCCTCATTTGCTCGTACTTGTCCCTTGAAATGAAAAGCAGATCAGTTAAGATGATGCATGTAGACACACTTCCCCAGTTATCAGAATGAAAAGACTTTTGAGACTGATACCTGTGGTTCATAAAGGTCCTATTATGGAGGCCTTGAAAATCCTGAAAGAAAGGCACTCCTGAGATAAATGAGTGTGCCTCCTGGGAAGTGAGCATTGGTAGGGACACACCACACCGTGTAGTTCTGAGAAATACAAACCCTTTTGTTTGCTCATCTTTATTTTTACTTTTGTGATCTCAATTCACTGGAAAGTTTGCAAAGGGGGGACATACGACCGGCTAATGTTACTTCAGGAATGCTGCACAACTCCAACACCTGGGCCTTGCTGAGAAGCCTCCTTCTGCAAGCCTGATTCTTTGCATGCAAGCAGCTTTATTCACGTGGGTAATTTGATTTGACTCCAAGAGACAGCCTGTGGGAATGAAGCTGGCTTCTGTTAGCCCAAAGTGAGTAGAGACTGCCACTTTGGTAGGAATGCTCAAACTGAAGTTGAGCACTTGGAATCACGAATAAGTCAGGTGGGAAGGGACATCAGGAGGTCTCTAGTTCAACCTTCAACTCAACAGAGCATCAGCCATGATATGAGACCAGGTTGTTCAGGGCTTTGTCCAACTGTGTCTTGAAATCTCCAAGAATGGAGAGTGCACAGCCTCTCTGGGGTGGAAATTTAATTTTTTCAAAGAGAGAGTAAAATAAAAAGGCAAATAAGATTATCCATATTTTCTTTCACTTATCATCATGTTATGGAATAATCACTTAACAAACATAGATTGCTCTTCTAACACACAATAATCAGCTGGCACAATCAATGCTTGATTTTTTTCTTATAGTCTTTAACTTAATAAGCACAATTTTGCTGTGCCCAATTCTAGAACAATTAATAGCAGTCAGCTGCATCTAGCAACCTACAGATCTGGCACTTAAGACAGCAAAGTGCTACCAATTCCACACAGAGCTCAAAACTTGCATAGCATTGCTAAGGCAGCTGGGGTATGCACAAAATTACACCTAAAAATTAGTTATTTGAAACACAGGCTCTGCTGGGATGGATTCAAAGTTTCTGTAAGTTCTTTGTTTCCTTATTTTAGTTTCTTCATGTAAAAGCTACTTTTACTTCTCAGGAATGTAAAACAAGCCTCAGAGCTCTTCCTTAAAACAGAAAATATGAAACCTGCTGCTACTAGGTATCTTGGTATTATATTATGCTATTCTACTAATAGCACTGGAAAAGAGTGTAAGCTGGTCTAACATATAAGTGTAAGTGAGAAGTCTGAGTTACATTGCAGAATAAAGCACAGCTAAAACATTAATTTGATTTGAGTTATTTGTACATAATAAAATAACAGATAAATATGTGTACTGGCTTTGGCTGAGATGTAGCTAATTTTCTTCATAACAGCTGATATGGTGTTGTGGTTTGGATCTGTGGCCTAAACAGTGTTGATAACACAAGCAGGTTTTAGCTTTTTTTGAACAGCACGATAGCACCCCACCTCACCAGAGAGTAAGCTGGAGGAATACAAGAAGTTGGGAGGGGACGCAGCCGGGACAGCTGAACCCAACTGACCCAAGGGATATTCCAGACCATATGGCATCATGCTCAGCATAAAAAGCTGGGTGAAGAAGAAGGAAGGGGGGGATGCTACAGCATTTGTCTTCCCAAGTAACCATTACGCATGATGAAAAGGGAACGGCTAAACATCTGCCTGCCAATGGGAAGTAGTGAATCAATTCATGCTAAATTTTGCAGAAGATATCTTTAAAATATGCTCATAGGCGGGCCTTGTATTCGGTTTAGAAATAAAATGCTATTCTTGGTTTTACTTGCAAAGTTCACTTCATCCTTTGGGGAAGGTTGGACTGGGCGGGGAGGTGGCCGGAGAGGGGCAGGAGCAGGACAGAGGGAGGGACAAGGTTTCAAAAG
>JANZLP010000007.1:15232277-15243820 GCA_026930925.1 Chelictinia riocourii | reverse complement strand
GTGATAGTATTTCTTTCATTGTGAATTTATTTCTAGTAGCTCTTAGACAAAAGAATCCTGATGTTTAATTTGAATAGCTTTTTGTCCATCCATACTTAAGATTTGTAGTCTTGCAACATGACTGCTAGGAAGAAGTTTAATAATCTTTTCCACTGGAGGCACATCTTTACAACTCTATACATGGGAGGGGGAAAAAAAAAAAAGATTTTAAATGTACCTATATGCATAAATATCACTCCATAATAGCCTATGGCATTACTGTGGATTTCCAGGTGTGACCAGGTAATCAGCTTGACTTGTCAAAAGTAAATCAAAAGGATATGCCAGAATACTTACAACTTTTAACAGATACTAGAACTGATGCTAGCTATTTAGAAAACATTTTCTATTCCAAAAGTACTGTGTTATACAATTTACAAAATACTTCTTAAGAGTAATCATAAATATCCTTTCACAGAGGTCATATTGCCATTTTAGTGTTTGTCTACACATTTTTTAGGGTAAAACACCACAGGTCTTATTTTTTCCAGCAATGTGGCTCTCCTGACTACCAGAGAACTGGAATTTTCAACAGCATTAGAAAAAATTCATATTTCAAGAGCTTTAAGACTGAAATGCTGAAATGCTACAAAAAGCTATTGATCTTTAATCTTTGAAAAATTACATCCTTCTTCACTAAAGTTTTGGAGAACATGTTGCCATGTCTATTCTGGCTCTAAATGTTTATGCAATGAAGGCATTTGTCAGAAGGATCCAGGGACTAAAAAGGGGAAGAAAAATCCCAGAAATAATGCATATTTCTGAAACATTTCAGGGATTTCAAAAATAAAGAGTAGGAGGTGAAGAAAAGAGAGAAAAAAATTCTTTGCCTTTTTATGATTTCCCAGAGAGGAAAAAGGGCTGCCACCTGATTATCAGGCTTATGGTATCTAAATCAGTAACTTTGGGAAGTTAAGATGATACATAAAAGATGTCAGTACACTATCAAGACAGTACAATAAACTGTTTTCAATCTTTTGTTCATCCAAACATCCAGATCAATACTTACAAGTATTTCAATCCTTGCTTTCAGCAACTGGTCTTTCTTGATATTCTGTACATGTATAACTGGACCAGTTAAAATGTTTGTACCTGCATTACTGCAGTCCACAGAATACACGGGAAGGTTTGAGGCACCTAAAAACTATTTAAAATGTAAGATTAAACTTCAGGTTTCTTTTATAGAACTACTAGGATTATTCCAGAAAAGATTATTTGTACAAGTCCAAAATATATAGGATTATTTACAGATGATTTTGATAAGATTTCAGTTTTCCAGAAACTTGCAAGATCAACACCTATATTTTTTCACAGGTGATAAGAGATGTGTGGGAGAAAGGAAGAAGTTATAGAAGTAAAATTTACTTTCTATTAAACTGTTTTGTATTAACACATAAACACTAGTCTCTTTTGCCATTATGGCAATAAATTAAATTATGTTGTTAAATAAACCTCCTTTTCATTAATTTAATAATTTCATAAATTTCACACATTAATTAATGTGTGATTAATTAATCACACATTAAACAGAATTTAAATACCAAGTTCAACATGTCATCATACTACTGCAGACCCAGTCTACAGGAAGAGAATGTAAGCATATAAAGTGTAAACAGAATGCAGACCTTTTCTGCAGTGGAAAAAACATTTTTATTTGTCTACCTGTTCTCAGTGGAAGACTGATTTCACTAGAACTGGAAAGGTCAGTTTCTTGAGTTAAAAAAAACTAGGTCCAAAAGGGCAAAAGTGTTTTACCTCTAAAAGCCACAGTAAGACCTGCATTCCCTTCTGAACTTAGATAAATGCTTGTAAGAGTCTTATCTGGTATTTTTAGGCACTAGACTTGCAATTTCATCTTTAAAAAAAAATCAAAAGTAAGCTGTATGAAGTTTTAGGGTCTTGAGAATGTGTTAATAATTAATATATTTTCCTATTTGAATTTCAAAGCAGCAGCATCTTTATGAAATGTATGCACATCTCTTATTGCTTATTTGCTTATTTTTGAAAACATTTTTTGTTTGTGTAAATGCTGTATTTTTGACAGCTCAGACTGCTGCTTCTTAGAACAAGAATGTTCTTGCTAGCTGACTCAGTTCTGCTGCAAGTCATCAAAACCTGCAGATTTCTAGGACAATTGCAGGTGGTGCAGAATCTACAAATGGGACATTTTCAGCTGTCAAAACACATAGAAAGGATTTTTCCCAAAATGTCCTGAAAATGGATTTCACTTTAATGGAATGCATCTCTCTAGATACTGCTGAGGTTTCTTGTGAATTGCAGAGCACTAGAATATTGTGCAGGACTCTAAGATGTTTCCTTGGGGTTGGCATTTTGGTTAAATTAAAATATTTGAAACAATACTGTGTTTCAAAAAGCTATGTACAAGAGCCTGAATATTTGTAAAATGCAAATATTAGCAAAGGGTCAGATGAGGTGTGGGGCAGGCTAAAGTGAAGAGGCAGGGCAACAGGAGCAGGCATAGAGAGGAATAAGCAGGTGAGAGAGAATGGGCCCGAAATCTTCGTAAAAGTCAAAAGGACTTTTGATTTTCACAGTTCTACATCGTGTCCAAACACGATTTAAATTTGTTTGTAATTTTTTTCCTGACTCCATAAAACATATTAACATGTATAATTAAGAATTGTATTTCCTAACTCTTACGTACCTGTGCCTGATGTTTATAGCTTGCTTTCGTGTTTCACTTTATTGTAAATAAATTGTATGGTTCTGACCTAGGATGTCTTGATTTGATCTAACCTGTCATCAAAAAACTACTTTTGATGAATTTTCCATCTTTGTAGATTTTAAAGTATAAACAAAGCATGTTAAAAAAAAAAAATAACATTCCACAGGTAAAATTAAAACTCAGATTGGGCTTTGCTTTATCTGGAACAAATAGTGCTTTTTTTGAAAATTCAGGGGTTTTCTCTCTGACATACTTGGTTATGCAAGTGGCTAAGCCTATCAGGTGATGGGTAACTAAATGGTTCCTTTTGCTTTTTCTCCAACAATTTTTCATAGCTTTATTTTAAATATGGAAGTTTACAGTAGTTTTTTGTGGATTATGAATTGCTTGGCGCAGGCTATAATTTACCTCCTCTTTTGCCAAGTCTCAAGCACAAAAACAGCAATTTCCCTGACCAGTGAATAAATTAGTCACCTGTGGAGAATCAAATCAGAAATACTCTACCGGAGCACCTGAGGAATGGCTTTCCTTCCCTGGCTGCCGCTTCTGAGCTCCATTCAGGAAGCTCTCCTGCTGTGGGGACCTTGTAGCTGGTTTGGATGGTAGAGAGCACAGGGATTCAATCGTGGGATTTGAGTTAGATGGGAAATACTTTTCATCATCAGTATGTTGTTGTGTGCTTTTAGCTTTAATTAGAAATGATTCAGCTCTCTTTCTGATAAGACTGTTCGTATTACGGAGTATTTCAAAACTTTATGTTTTTATTTTGTACTTTTAGGCCAATTCCATGATGCTATGAACAGAAGCGCTTCTGCTCCAAATGATTTATCAGCTGGCTGGGATGAAAGCATACAATGCTTGTTTAGTCCACCTAGAAATTCAAGAATGTGATTACTACAGTACAGTTACCTTAATTACTGTAATGTGCCTACATTTTCAGGCTGCCTTCTCAGTATAACCCTCTGTGCTTCAAAAATTTATTTTGTGTACTTTGTATTTAATACACAGAATGAGCACTTTTTTTAATTGCAGAAAGATACATGCTGTATTTCCCTGACAACAGCTGAAAATGGTAAGAACAAGGAATTCTGATTTCCTATTCCAGAACGCTTGGTAGAGGTGCATGTGCCACAGTGAACTGTGTATGGAAAGGCAGTGCTTTTTGTATTTATTTTCCTGTGGCTAAAGAAAATAAGCAAACAGTTTGTCACATTTGCGTTGTTGTAATGTATGGTCAGTTCCCTGTGTACTTCGAAAAGTTCTCTCCAGAAATACAAGTCCTGTAACAGTATTTTATAAATACTGTACTTGTGTGTTCTGTCTGTGTAATAGCTGTTCAGTGGTAGCAAAGGCGTCGGACTGCAACCATCTGCAGTATCTTTAGGATTTTAAAGAGGCAAAATCCACTATCTGGTACTACAGCACCAAATCTGGATGGCAGACTGTGACCACTGAAAGCAATAGGCAAATTTGCTTTTGGACACTTGATCTTAACTAGCCTCTGTTATTGTTATGGTAATGAGGTAACTGAATCTGGGTATGCTTTAGGTGCTAAAGTAAAAGGTCTGATCCTGCTTTCATGTATAACTTTATACATTAGAAACAGCTCTTTCTTTTTTCCAAGGTAGAGGACCATATTGAGAATGTCAATGGAAAATACAGACACTATGTTAATGAGGCTGAAAGAACATACAGTGAGAGTACGGTGGAGGAGCAAACGGTTAGCAATACCGTTGTCTGCGAAGTACAGAGATTACCGAGTTAGCCCTGTCCTGAGACAATAACGCTTTAAAGCACAAAATTGTATGAATGTGGTTACTGCTTCAAATGGATTAGGTAGGGCCAGTGTGAGTATCTCTGTACCTGGAGCATGGTTGATCGGCAGTCTGGATAGTCCATTTACAGATAATGGAAAGCTGGTTCCCCGTTGTTACAGCAGAAGAATTTTGCTTAGATGAAAAAGCAAAATCAAGGCCATTGTTGTGAAAGTGAACAGTATGAATTTTTCCTTTGAATGTGCACATCTTACTTGCACAGCTCTGTGAGTGATAAAATGAAACAAGTGGGTTATTTTCTCCTACAAATGCAATCTATATTCTACTATTCACCATTACACAGCCTTGCTCTTTAGAAAATAAGCCTATTTTTGTATGTGAGTATTTCTTCTAAAGGCTTGGGTTTCATCTTTTTCATACTCAAATTCTGATCATTCCACAAATAAGGTGATAGAAAGCTGAGGTTATTTTTCATAGAGGATTAATTAGATGTATGGCTATCCTTAAACTTCGATAAATGGCCCCTGGATGTATATGTAGTGTATTCTGAGGCACTAAAGGGCTCCGTGTCTTCTTGTTATGATTAACAATCATCAGAACATTTTTTTTTAATATCTTGCACCTCCATTCTTATTTGCTTGTTACTAAATGTAAAGAGAATGTTTTATAGTCGGGCATTCAGCATATAGTAAAATTAGATGTTAAAAGTTGACACACGGCAATATTGATTATTCTGAATGTTTCATGTATTGAATTTCTTGTCCCTGTGGGACAATTATAAAATAAACATAACAGGAGTCTGGCAGAATGGCCTTAAGAGGGTTAGTGGCTCAGTAAAGAGAAAGTACCAAAACGTTCTCAGCAAACTTGTTCCGAACCTCAAGTATAGTACATTTGCAATACTGTGCAAGAATACAACTTTTCTTAGTTATTAGGTGTATGTTTTGTTCTGTAGAAAGGGATCCCTGAATGCCGACGTTTTTCTACTGACCTTGACTATCATTGGGGTTATATTTATTTAATTTTATTGTGTTGTTATTAATTGCACCTTGTGGACAGAGGACTTAAAAATATGGCCAGTTTCACAAGGGGCCACAACTTACAGATAGCCTGATGGTTTTTGTGTGAAGAATATTTACATTTGAAACAGTTGCTGGGGAAACCTTATATCCAAATCAGCAGAAAGTAGACCTGTTGAAAATGTTTTCAGAATGACAATTCTTACAGATTTTGAATATCACTTTGGAACAAAGCATGAATTGCTTTAAAACATCTTTCTCAGAAGGTCTGTGTAATTCCACATTGCTGTTGCGTGTGATTTTTTTAATACCATCATTTGGGAGGGTTTTGCGTACAAAGAAAAGTTGCTGTTCCCCCTGTTGTTCGCTCTGTTCTGCTCTGCTTTTTCACATCTGCACAATCAAGTGGAGGTGAATGGAGTTGCATAGCTGTGACTCAGCACGGTTTCTTCTGGCAGTGTAACAGTTCTCATAATCTAAAAAACCTGAATAAAACATGAATCCTATTTCTCTTCATCCCTTTTCACTGGTCCTTCCAAGGTTATCTCCACAAGACATCTAAAATTCTTGATGGGAGAGCTAGGGAAAAAGACTATTTTATGGACACGGATATCAATACTGTATGCATGTGGAAAAACTCTTCAGAAGAGAAATGCATTAAGAGATACAGAGGCACAATTGATGCATTTTTGTCTTCTCTGTGATCAGTATTGACAACATTACCATTTATTTAAAAATAAAAAGGTATTTTCCCTCATCAGTTACTCTATGCAAATGTCTGTTATGCTTAATATTCCCCATCTGAACTCCTCGGTTAACTTGGTTTGCAGATAGACTGTTTTTCCTGGAGTGGATTGTAAATAGCCTTTAATGTACATTGAATGAATTTCACATTGTAAAATTTTTATTTTATTCCTTGTATTATATTAAGCAAAAAACCCTGTGTATATGAAAGTGCATAATAAATATATTTGCTTTTCAGCAGACATCTAACTGTTTTAATTTTACTACCTCATTTCCTGGGACCTCTCAGGAAAAGGTTATTAAACGTGATTAACTTTTGTGTAGTACTTAATGAAACACTATGTATGTGTCCAGTAAGGAGTCTAGGCTAGCAAAACTCAGACCCCAATGTTAATGCCTGTTCACCGTGCTTAGCACTCAGCTGGCCTTTTTCAGATTAATCTGAGTCAATCCTTAGCATTTGCAGGGGAAGATTCACTGTATGTTTTGTTTAAAATGACCATTATATACCATATATACCAGGAGGGCTAATGAATTCAGTATTTCAGTTACTGTAAGTTCATTACCACTTCAAGTAGTATTTGTCAGTTACCTCTTTGATCAGTGTTTTTCTGTAGCATTTTCAGTTTAAGCAAAAGCTTGCTTACTGATGGTGGCTACTCATTTTTCTTGAACTTGTTACTAAAAATAGTGGGAGAGAGAAGTTTTCCAGTCATTGCAATAATCCCATTTGCCCCTGTGATCTTGTCTCGCTTCTGCTTTAGATTATATACTCATCATGATTTCTCTGCAGAGAGTTGTTGAGTGTGAAGGAAGAGTTTGGCTGTGCTTTCTGCAAATGATGGTTCAGGTTTACCTCCAATTATTCTGGTTCATGCTGCTTCCAGCTGTTGGTGCTCATGGGTCGACTGATTTCTAAGGTTAGGAGAATGACAGACAAAATTGTTGGTAACTGTTGACTTGTTTTCTGTATATTTCTGTGGTTTCGCACAGTAATTATTGACCCCCTTTTGTTAAGTTCTTTATGCCTGAAATAACAAAGTATGAGATGCATTAGTTCAGTGGCTATTTTTCATTGAAGCAAAGAATCATTCTCACTGAATTATCTTTGAGTAAGTTATATTATGTTCCAGAGACACACATTTTCTTCAGATAATCACTGTAACAATATTTAAATAAAATTATTTAACACCTGTTTTTAATCTCTTACTCTATGGAATATAAACACTCACGTTGAATAACGCTTCACATCTTCCGTGAGATCTTTACAACAATTTGGCATGTGTATTACATGTATTTTCCAAAAGAAAGCTGGGACTAGTTGGCACAGTGAATTAAAGCTTTTCAGTTGGAGGCCCTTTGAGAGACCGCAATGAGAATTTGGCATTGATCTAAATCCTAATCATTTTATGCTACAGAGAGTCACAGAAATGGGGAATGAGACTTGAGAAATCTACTTGGCAAATAATTTTATTAAAGGAGTCTCCAAATTTATATGTAGGTAATATAAACAAATTGACCTTTAGAATGAAAATCTAATTTGCTGATGTCCCAGAAAGACCTACTGTTCTCACTTCTATTCTTTTAAGTTTGTGTTAGACCAGCCAAGTCCCAGAACTACAATTACAGGTAGATTTTAAGCTAGAGAAGAAATAACTTCTAATGGACTCCTGTGATAAAATCTGGTGTCTTCAGGAATTTAGGTTGCGTCCTGGAACCATTTCTGATGAGTTAAGAACACAGTAAAGGATTTTGTGGTTTGGGACCTTTTTTTCATCTCTGTGCCTCATTAGTTCATCTTGGACTCCCCAGTCTGTTCCATAGTTGCCCTTTGGAGCTTGCTCCAGTGTTTGCATAGGGGACAGCCAGAGCTACATTAGGTTTCAGCCATTGCTCTTGTGTCTCCTTTAAAACCCAGGAGATGGGGAGGATGATGCAGGTAACAGCCACACCAGATGGAGCTAATCAGAAAAATAATGGCCACTTCTTCAAATCTGGAAGGTTTCAAGGAGTTATCGCTGGTTTAAGGGTTTCTTTCAGTTGAAGCACTAATTCAGGTTCTCTGAATCACGAAGAGCCCACTGGCAGAAGGGCGTTGGATCTTCAGTCAGAGGGCAGGCCACCCAGTGCCACTGGTTGTATTGGGTGGATGTGCATCTTTGCTGAAGGCCTGTATTTAATCAGAACACAATCTACTGGTTTGGGGTGGTGGGTAAATTCTTTGTGAGAAACTTTTTGATGAAAATGGTTTTACAAAAAACCAGTATGCAACTCGACTGGCTAGCCTGTTTTGGGGGACTAAAATCTTTAGCTTCCAAGTCTGCAACTGTGTACAGAACTGTTCTTACTGCATGTTAGCGTACTACAGAGGTTCTTCTGTTTTACTTGTTGGCCTGTGTTAAATAGGTCAGGTTACAGAAACCCTAGTCCCAGACTGTTTACTGTTCCTTAATTTTATTATTATTTTGTTTTTTTCAATGATGATATGTCACAGAGTTAAAATGAGAAGTCTGCCTCACATAATGTGGCAAGCTGCTGCCCCTTAAACAGTGGTTTTCCAACTGTGGTCTGCAAAACCCTCATGATTCTTGAATGAATTTTAAGGGCTTCATAAAAAGGTAACCAAAAAAAAAAAAAAAAGCAAACATTATCAGATGACTTGAATTCATAAGGGGGCTTTAGGCATTTGCAAATCAAAAAGCCTGAAAGCCACAACTCTAAAGTTTCAGCTAAAGAAGTTAGTGGGTTTAAGGCTAGAAAATTTTGATTCACAAGTTGGTTTGGGAGCAAATATAAATCAGAGTTTGAAAGCTGTCCCAGGCACCTATTCCAGTTTCTCCAGTCAAAGCCTGGCAGTTGGCTTATGATTTGATTTAAAGATACGGTTGTATTGCTAATTAAGTTTTGTTCATTACAGACCTAGGACAAATCATAAATGCTTCCTGCTGTGGAACAGCACCTGTACATAGGCTGATAGATTTTTGTTTTCTGCATGCAAAGCTGGTATTCCCAAAAGAGAAGAAAGTATACTGAAATGCATTGGTTAGATTGGCAGGTGAGGGGTCTAATGGAAAAGCCAAACCAGGGTAAGGTAAAGGAGCTATTCATAATATTTCTTTTGCCCATGTTAGTTTTTCTATTTTTTTCACTGCTAGAATGTTGATGACAACATACATTGCCAGATCTGTATTAAGAAGGTCTATTTTATTTGGAACTGCCAGAGAGGGCGGGAAGTTTTTAAAGAATCCTTTGCAAGATGGTTGGTACCTTTATGAAAGGAGCTTGCCAGCAAAGGAACCTCCTGGTAAGTCAAGGGATTTCCAGCTTCCCGTACCACCAGGCCAGCAGAGGCTGGGGGTGCAGCACAACAGGAACAGATGAGCTAAGGGAGGATTCCAGGTAAACAGATCAGCTCAAAATACAGCACCTCCTTTAAAAATTAGAGTGATTTGAACTCTTAAAATCAGCATTAAGACCAACTGATACGATTCTGAACACCTTCGTAGCATAAAAGTAAACACTCTGGCTGGTGCTGGAAAATGTCTCCTCCCTTCCTGACAGCACTGCTGCAGGGAGATAACCCTGGGAGGCTGCGGGATGTGGTTGTATGGAATCAGAATCTACGCTTACGGATCCACCACAACAGCTACGGACACAAAGCGGATGAGCTCCATTTCTCCATCTTCCCGCATGCTCTCCGCCAGCCTTCCTCGTCCTCCCCCGGTTTGGGGGGCTGTTTGGCCGACCTGATTGCTGTGGAACTAGGAGGAGTAAATTCACAGACTGCATATACAGTAGGTCATAGCTGATTATCTTCCCCCCCTCCCCTCTGCCCCATCTTTCTATAAATTCTGGCTTTCTACTGGACTAGATCTTGGCATCTTAGAGCAGAGGTAGGTGTTAATTTTGCTCCAAAACATATGAGGGATACATTCAGCATAATTTATCAGAGCACAGATAAGATGACGTTGCTCTGGAAATACTAATTTATACATATTATAAGATTTATTTTCCAATGCTGAGTATTTCCTGTCCATCTGTAATTGGAATCAGTTCAGAATCATCACATTTATTAGCACAGGATGAGCTTGGCTCCCATTTTTGCTGCCCTATAGTTCAGCTATAGCCCTTGAGAAGAGTTTGAGCCTACACATGTGGATGAATGTGAAAATCTTCAGTCAGGACAAAGAATAGAAAAGGAAGAGTGTAATATGAAAAGGCAGTGCCAGAACACCAAGGAGATGGCAGCCTCTTCAATTTATTTGCACTTTTTTACACTAAGATCTTTTTTCTTGTTGCCACCGTCAGGTTACTTGCAGCCCTTCACACAGTCTGCAAGCTACCTCACAAGAACATAGCCTGCCCCTGGAATCAGGACACAATGCACTGCACACCCTTACAGACAATATACAGTAACTGTATTTTGAAAAATGCAACTGTGTATTTTCTTCAAATTTAGGGCCTCAGTAATAAAAACAAACACCCACTGTTTATTCTCATTATATATTCATTAATTGGATTCTCCAGCTGCTGTCAATTAGCATCCTGCCTCTGCATGATAAAAATGAATCTGTTACATGGCTGAGAGGTAAAAATCACATTCAATTTCTCTGTTAAAAAAATACATACAGCGTATTTTAGACTTGCAAGAGCTCTTAATATTGTTAGGTATAAACACCCTTACATAAACAGTGAGAGAAGAAAGCAGTGCTGTCAGAAGAATCACTCCCTTTATCTGTATGCAGTGGTCCCTGAATTAAAGGTTGGGAAGACAGTGCTGTCAGTCACATTAAAATGCCCCTGTGATACCTCAAATCATTGGAACATATTACTTTTAGGAGGAAAGCATGTGCTGCTAAATTACTGAAATGTTACTACTTTAATCTCCTCTGGGAAGAATCAGGAGCTAAGGCATCGAGTAAGCTGCATGCTAGGACCAAAAAGAGTTCAGGGATTAAAGGCTAGACTGCAAGGCCCCTTCCAAACTGGTAAGACTGGTGAGCAAGTTGTTTCAGTGAGACACGAGACACGCTGAGGTAGGAAAAGACCTATTACAGTCCAAACTTAAAACAAGTTTATAATCTGTGGACCATCTAAAGAAACAGGTCTTTCAATAACTTCTCCATCAATGACTGTTAATTTCAAATGATATGCTTTGTGTAAACTTTGTAAGACAGAAAATGCTGCCAGGCAATGGGAATGCCGCCTTCCTGGGGGGAGCTAGAGCCCGACGTTCGGAATTTGGAGGTGGCCCGGGCCGAGGCCGAGCGCCACGAGCTC
>JANZLP010000007.1:14981895-14992369 GCA_026930925.1 Chelictinia riocourii | reverse complement strand
GAGGAAACACCCCTTCCATCGCTGGCTTTCCCCTACTGCTATTTCACTTACATTTCAGGGCATTTCCTAACCGTGTTTGCTGGCCAAGGCTTTGCTCTGTGACCCCTTGCATGCTTAACCCTCCCGCAATGCAAAAATAAACAGAAAAGCTGCACAGTATGGCATTCATTTGAGACTAGAATACAGTTCTCTTACCCCTTCAGCTACTCTGCCTTTCGTCTGGGTGAGCTAAATCTTTGTGACTCAGTTGGCCCCTCTGCTATTTTAACCTCTAGGTCCTACAGCTAGGAGCAGAACCCAGGATTCCTGGGTTTGATCATCCTCCTGCTATTTAGCAAATAGTTTGTAACCAAATGGCAAACTGAGTCAAGGCTCGCTCTCCTTGCCAAACTCCATAAAAGATAATTACTCCTGGAGTTCAAGTGGTGGCATGTTTTGGGAGAGATCTGGAAGCCTAGTATGCAGCTTCCAGATAGATGTTGTAATTGTGCCTATGATTATCCCCCCCCCTCCTTTTTTGTTCCCAACGATTTATTAAATTCGCACATTGAAAACTCGCTGGAAAACTACAGTGTCTGCCCACAATCTGCTTATCCTGGTGTGCCAGAGGTCAAAATACCCGTGGGTTGATTTGGGGGCATTTGTTACACGGATGGACTGGTGAAGTCAGAAGTGCGTGGTCCTGAAGGCTGAGGAGTCTGTGTCCGTCGCTGGGTGGGAGCAGCAGGAGGAAGGCAGACCTGGTCCTGCCCAGCGGTACGACTGTGTCTGCCCCACGCGGAGGTCAGAGCCAGAGATGCTCTTCATGAGGGATGGGGTTCCCTCTGCTTGGAGTCTACCAGGTTTCCTTTTAAACTTCGACTCTTCTTTGTCTCTGGGGCTATCTCCTGCAGATGGATGCTGGCCTCTTTGCTCGCCCTAAATTCTGTTGTACTTACCTCATTGCTCTCCTAATGACAAGCTGACAAATGCTTTCGCTTGATTTACTGGCAGTGTTACAGGTGTGTGGAACACTTGTCAGTACCTTGCTACTACATGCCTAATTTTTCAAACGGCTGGGTGTGCGAGCTTCCTTTGCACATCCCTGCACATTTACCTGATATTATTCCCCTGCCGTGGGCCTTATCACATACCTGCACCCAAAGCTTCCAGAGCCGTGCCCTAGGATTTCCTTCCTCCCCTCCAACACACAAATCAGGCCCCACGTGCAGGTGTTGATGTAACTGGCCTTCCGATAAGAAGCGAGCAGAGAAATGACATGACGCAGCCGCCCTCCGGCTGGTTGTGGATACTCTGGATCCAGGCTGATCCAGCACCAGCCCTGGGAGAGGCAGCAGGACAGAGTGCGTCCCAGCTCCTCCGAGCCTTGCGAGGAGCTCCGGGCTGCTGCAGCCCACGGCGCAGGTTTGCACCCTGCCTTTCACCTCTCGTCTTTTTGTCTTTTTAAACCAGAAAAGGACCTTTTCACTGATCAAACCCCAGAGAACAGACCTCGCCGCCACCTGCACGAGCGTGCCGCTGAGATCAGAGGGTTTGGAGCGAGGGAGCGGGGCAGGTGAGAGGTCTCCAGGCATGGCACAGTGATGGAGCGGGAGCTGCTCGGGAAGGGAGGAACATCAACATTTTGTGCACACATTTCCTCACCAGTTGGGCAGAGCTCTTCTGCTCTTCTTCTGGTTGTGTTGCTAGGAGAGGAGTGCTCTGCCCTCTTCATGGCTATGAATAGCTCGCTCTTGTTTATTCAGCTCAGCTCCGCCTGCTGGTTACAACCACAACCGGCACCATCTCATTGCATGACACCACCATAAAACAATGCAACTGGGAGAGGAACAGTCCTCCCTCCGGCTGGGAAGACTTCAGGATACCTCTCTAGTGCTCCGCTCCAAGAGCCGTCCTTCTCCTCCTCCTCTCGCCACACTCCATGGTGCATCCTCTGCCTCCGGCAGAAAGGCCTGAAACCCGCCGAACGGCCCACTGGCACCCCCAGAAAGCAACACTGAGAGGCAGGACCTGCAAATCAGGGCATGAGCTCAGAAATCCGGCTTGAAAATACATGTCTGATCACTTCAGGGTCCTTTTCTGCTATTCCAGTGTCAGAGCCTTTCATGAGCTAGGAAAGTTACTTTTCCTTTTTTAGTGAGGGCTGAGATTCTTGCATAAGCCTATGAATCCAAGATCAGGGACTTCAAGAAAAGTAACAGATGGCTTGAAAATTGGCAATAATGAGAGCAGTGCCTTGGGGCAAGGACACAAGCTGCTTCGTGGCGAGGTCTGGGTGCACCAACAAGGACTGAGGGTCTCTAGGCAAAGCCTGGAGTAGAAAGCACAGTCCAAACATGGGAGTCTGGATCTAAGCACCACCATGATAAACATACTTATTCCACAAATAATAGCACAAATAGTGATAATTATTCCAGCCTGATGGAATGGCCCTTATGCCGTTGCCCGGCACTGTGGGATGGGGAAAGGAGTGGAGGGATTTATTCACCAAGGAGCGGCCTGAGGGAGGCTCAGAAAAAGCAGAATCAGACAGTGAAGCTGCAGGAGGGCATGCACTGGGGAACAGAGCAGCAGCAGCCTACGAGCACAAGAGGAAACCGAAACTGCCGGCTCTTTCCAGCTTCAGCTGCTGCTGAGATGGTCACCTACGGAGCATGGCAGCACTGACACAGAAGGCAGGAGCAAGGGGCTGACCCAGACCTGTGGATTTGGGTTTTCACTCTGGCTGCAGAGTCTGCAGCAGGG
The DNA here is from genome assembly GCA_026930925.1 of Chelictinia riocourii. Lineage (NCBI taxonomy): Eukaryota > Metazoa > Chordata > Aves > Accipitriformes > Accipitridae > Chelictinia > Chelictinia riocourii. The sequence goes on along the minus strand of JANZLP010000007.1, from coordinate 14,989,624 downwards.
CTGCGAGCTGCCCCAAACACACATCCCACCAGCCTAACAGATTCCCAGCGCCCTCTCCCAGAAGAGCTGGAAGACCACATGTGGGTGATGCCACCATGCTGGAGTGGCCACAGCTGCATACCACCAGTGTTTTCAGTGTGCGCTGGGAGGTGGGGTCCCACAGGAAGCTCTGCCTGTGCATTTACAGGCTCTGCCTTGCCCTGCAGGAAAACATAGAAAAGACTGTGGAAAAAAACACTCTGGCCTCTCCTAACCTTTGGGCACTTGCTATCTATGTATTGTTCTTTTTGTGTGTTTTTTGGCAAGTGATTGTTTTATCCTACAATAACACATTAATTCTGCTGCGGCAGCAGTTCACTAGGTAAGAGAGTCCTACTGGAGAGTTACAGCCTCAGCAGACAGGACTGATGAAGGAAAGGAGTGGAGCAAGGGTACACAGCTGTAACTGGCATTTTGTTACTGAGAGCCCAGGCCGAATCTCCATAGCAGCCGACGGACACCGTCTCCAGGGCTCAGTGTGGCTGAGTGGGCAAGGCAGGCTTTCTGGGGCTGGGGGGCTCATTCAGGACACCCAGGAATGGGTCTGACAAGAGTCCTTCCTCTCTGAAGAGGCTGAAGATCTCCCTGGGACAGGCCAGAGTATTGTTTGCATGTGTCGCTGGCAGCTCTTTGTTGCTGCCCTCTTTTCTGATTCCTCTCCTGCATCTTCCCTGGGCAGTGGAGCAGGCTTCAGGAGCGTAGCATTCAGCCCTTTCCCAGCAGGTAGGCAGCCTGCCTGGCTGGGCACTGCTGCCATCCCCATTTTCAGCACATCGTGGATCACGTGTGCTCCCTGCTGCCTGAAGCATAGCCAACAAATTAAGCCTTAAACCATAAGTTACAGATGTTTTTGCTTGTGGTTCCTGGGTCTGGTCAGATCAGTTGAAAGGAACTTGGAGTGGAGAAAAACCCTTCCATTAATCACAGAATTCTGCAGGAAAGCACAGATCCTTCACCTGTGATCCCTCGTGCCCTGGCTCATAAAGCAGCAGCTGTCAGCTCTCCATCTCTGCAGCTCTTGAGAAATCCCAGAGCTGAGCTTCCGTCCCAGTAAACAAAGTCCAGTTGTGTTTTTCCTCTGTGATTCATCCATCAATTTGTAATTGCTCAGGAGTAATAGAAAGTGCCTGGCAAGGGACAGGCCTGCCTGGTGGGTAGATGAACTGCTGGGGCTCAGGCAGCTGGCTTTGCTGCTGCCCCGTATGAAAAAAACTCATCGTTATCCTTCTTCTTCCAGTTCCATTCTCATAATTGTTATTTTTGACCCTGAGAGGACTGAGGATAGAGCATGGAATCTATTTCCGTGCAAGACATCTTTAAAGCATGACATTTCCCTGCTACTTCATTAAATTAAGTGCTGTCCTGGCTTTTTGAGTCCTGAATCAGACACATCATCTGATGAAATGTTTTGCAAGTAAATAATAACTAGAACCAATAATAACTAGAACCATGTGCATTAATTTGAACTACCACAGGCACGGTAAAAATGGCATGGACGACACCATGCAGACAGAGCACAGGATTAAGACTGTGGGTGAGGACTGTGCAGTTAGAAAACTGTATTGCGTTGGAACTGGGCTGATTAGGTGAGAAGTGGCTGAATTTTGGAGGGTTTATATTTTTTGATTCAGGGTCTCAGTTTTGATATAAACAAATTTTTGCAATGCTCATCATGGCAAGAATAATATTGAACTAGGGAACTTCATAAATCCCCTGTTCCCTGTAAAAGGAACAATTCCTAGACCCTTATCAGGGGAGGAAAAAAAATGAATATACATGAACTTTGTGCTCAAGGGTGTTTTCTGTGGATCATGCATTTGACATAGCCCAAGAGGGAGAAGTATGCTCTGCTGCTTCATATATTGTACCTGTTCTGTAAATAACAGGAAGTGCTTGTTCCTTTAACTGTCAGTCTGGCACTTCTAATCAGCTCTTTAAAATTTTATATATATATATATATACGCATGCATACACAGTGTACACAAGTGAGAGGAAGGTGTTTGTGGAAGCATGATGTTTATTGCCCATTTATTTTGTGAATGATTTTGGCAGTGGGAGAAACAGGCACCTTTCTGACTGCCTGTGTGAGCAGATCCTTACCAGCTTAAACGCTGCATCTCCTTTGTCTTGGCCCAAAAGGAATTTTATGGAGTTTGTTGCAAAATACTGAAAACTGCTGGCTTGAGAGCAAACCTGGAGGAAAAAGACCTACCCTGAAAGTATCATCGTGGCCAGAGGAAAGTTTTCCACACTCTTTTTATTCAGCCACTTTGTCTTTCAAAAAGTTACCTTGCTTTAACTTTTTCTTTTCCATAAACCAGATTTAGACTATAAAACTTGGTTTGGTGGGGTTTGAGATGGTAATTTGGAAGACCATGCTCCCACAGCTGGGGTTATCTCAGCTTCCTCTCACAGAAACTTTATTTTTCTTATTTAGTTTCTCACATAATATTAAGCTATCCAAAACATGACTTCTGAAGAAATGAAAATATAAACACTCAAGACACAAGTTTAAATCAAGACTGGAGCTTTACTGTTCCATCTGCCCCCTTGGGCATTTCCAAGACACAAAAAGAAATAAAGATATTCCCTTCCTAAAGGAGAAATTAAGATATTTAAGTTTCTTATATATTACAAGGATTTGCACCAGGAAAATTATACTGGAAAAAAAATCACCATCAACAGAAGTGTATATGTGGACCTAAAAATGGATTCTGTGAATTCCAGGCATGCTTTGAAGTTGCCTTTGTCTGAAATACAAAAATTAAGACTTACTTGCTCTTGTTTCCCCATCTTCAGCTGAGATGTCATCATGAAGTAGCAGAATTAATAGCATGTGAAAAAATGTTATGATCTGTGCCATGTGTATTGTATTTTCAAGGTCTCGAGATTAAACTAGATGGGGAAGAAATGAAAAGAAAAGACAGTGTTATTATATTACAAAACAAATCCAAACCTCTGTGTTTTAAAATCTGTGCATGAGGAACAACTTTGAATCGAATCTGCAAGCCCAGATGCAGGCCGGCCTGCAATGGACCACAGACCCAAAAAGTGTCAGTAAGACATGCAAGCCCAAAATTGAGATTATAACTCACCAGCCTTTCTGTGGAAGCTCAGTTTTCACCAAGGCACATTTATATACCTCTCCCACTAGGTACAGACACGAGGAGTTTATATTCCCAGTCCTAGTCACACTTGTCCAACTGCTATCCCACTCTGCAGCCACCCCATACTCCTCACAGACGTTGCAGCAGGCTCAAGCAGGTTTCCCTTGGGAAAGCCTTTACCCTTGTTTTGCTAGTGATTGGGAAAAATATAGACTGTTGAGAAAGCTCTGAAGGCGGAGGCTGCGTCTCTAAAGGAACTGAACAAACTCCAGTGATTATTTGTTTCAGGAGGACTCCATTGTTCTTAGATCTCTTTCAAAGATCTCAGCATTTCTCTACATCTATTTTTTATTTCAAGCAGCAGAGCAGCTTGAAAAATGAAACATTATTTGTGCTGAGTCTTTTTCAATAGTTGATGGAAATGGATGACTAATACTATCTAAGTATTAGTCAAATCAGTTTTCAAGTACTAGAAATAATTTCAAATAACAGACTGCAGATGGGGCACACGCTGCCTTGCCTTCCCTTCCCCCTCCACCCAATTAAAAAAACAGTTGTGCTACAGATTTTTCACACCAAATGCTTAAGCTGAGGGAGGCTAACTGCTCCAAGCACAGACACATGCTCATGCCTGGGTCTGTGCTTGGGTTAATACCTGGACCATGTAGAAATACTACCCAGGCTGGGTAGGGCTAGCTGGCCTGAAGCATAGCCATGTGGTGTAGATCGACCTACGGCATTTTGCCTTTAAACTCCTGTGGGCTGGAAGTTTTGTTGCTTGGGCTCTGACCAGTAGTAACTACAAGAGTTGGCAACCTATTACAGAAGCAACTATCTAAGAGACAGTAATATGTTTACACTTTCAAGAATTCCTACACTAAGGGCTACATCCATTTAAGGACTCAGGAGGCTACAGATGGGGGACGTAATGCCTAGTCTTTGAGGTGCACCTCTGTTGGGTATAGAGTACGTAGGGGTAAAAGCCTAAGCTCCCCATGCAATGGATGGAGAAAATGAATGGCCATCTCAGAACAGGAATGAAAACAGGCCACTGGTTAGCTGCCACCTCCTCACTGTTTGCCCAACTGAATCAACAGAAAAACAGATTTGAGATTCTGCTTTCCCTGGGAACCCAGTTTTCCTGAAACTATGTCTAGTACTGCAGGAGTACAAGGTCTTAGGTATTGAAAGATACTGCAGTTATTCTTCCCTGTTAGGCCTGGGTTTGGTCCTATGCTTCTCTGTTATGTCTACTGCTTAAGGAGCAGCCTAACAGAAAATTCAAATATTCCACATAATATAAAACGCTCCTCCCACAATGGGCCACAAATTATATGCACTTTTGTCTGAGCCCTTAGGGCAGCTCCTGGGCCCTGTTCTGGGCCTGACACTGGTGGTAACCACTAATGTCAGTCATGCTCAGAAACTCTGCATAAACTGATAAACCATCTTATTTTGTACCGCATCCTAGCAATAAAGATTAGTTGCATAACTTTGCTGTGATTTGCTGGGATCTTTCCAGAACCAGTGGTTGGCTTCTCCCAGGAACAGACTCTCTCTTATTTATTCACAGCCCTCCAAACACAAGTTTAGCAGACTTCAGGGTCATGATGCATCTGCATTCATTCAGTCACATCACATCAATATGATGCACAGAAGCCTTTCATTTGCCTTCTAAATCAGGATAGCATAACATCTGAAATATTTCTCACCAACCCTGGTCTTCAACACAAAACTGAACTTCTCTTCACTACTTCAGCATTCCCTTCACCAGGATTATATTTGAGGTCCACACAATTTGGGCCCTGGATGCACACTGCTTAAAGTATTCAAAAAATATGAACCCCCACCAGTTAAATCAAGAAAATATGTTCCAAAGAAAGATAAAACACATCCTCTGTTTAAAAACACATTTCCAAAAAGCAACTCTAAATTCATCTCATAAAACTGTTATGAAATCCTTAGTTCCTCCAAACACTAGGAGAACTCTCTGTAGATGAGAATATTAGTTCATATTTGTTGGGTAATCTAGTAAACCCAGATGGAAAGAAATTGGAAAGAGAAAAATGAAGGATTCCTTCATTGCTGCCTCAGATTGCTCATCCATTATATAGCCCAGACACAAATCTGTATTGAAGGTTTTCAATATTTCACAGCTAAATTCTCACTGAAAACCTGTGAAGGTGGTGAAGGTTCACACTGAAGGTGTGAAAACCTGGATTGTAATAGATCTCTTTTTGTAGGATCACTTGGTGAGCTGCCACCAAAAGGCCTTAAAATGCATTTGCCACTCAGTAATTATTTTTCCAATAGGCTGATATGCAATTCTGTAGCAAATTTTTTCCACAAATTACAAACCCACTGATTTGGCCACCTATTAAACGCAAGCCTGTTGGACTGAAGGACTTTTTCTGATAACTGTTAAACTGTGCTTAACATTCAATGCAAGTCAAAGTTGGGTATTTTACAAAATCTTCCCTGTTCAACCCTCTTGTTCTTCTTTCCAAGTCTTCCACTATGGTAACATTCTCCTCACTTACCTGTCCGAAGGCTGACTCAAAATGACTGGGGAAGATGTTCTGCCATTTATGAGGTTAGCAGAATTGGATATGACAACCTACTCCTCAAACTTTATTATTCTTATCTGTGTTTCTGTTTCCTGTTCATTATACCTGTAGCTTCAGCCCATTCACTGTAGTAGTGTCCAACCGCTTTAATTATGGAACCATAATCAAAGCTACATAGCTAAATAGCTTATTCTTAGCAAATAAAGTTATGTTTGCACCTGAGGTCATACCTGCCAGAACTTGTGTGTTTTAAAAGTAAAATCCAGTCATAAAGACTAAGATGTACTTTGAAATTTAATGGAAATGCACTCAGTTAATAGTGCTTTGCAGAAGAGCAAAATAGTAATAAGGTTGATTAAAAAAGCCGAATTATACTGAAGGACCTCTCTTTTCAAGCAGAAACCATTTAAAGTATAAAAGTTATTGTGACTGAGGGAGTCTGGTTTTGCGCTGAAAACTTCAAGCATTACATCACAGATAGACCTGTGGCCTTGCATTTTAATAATTAATTTCATAAAAGATCCCAAGAGCAATAGAAAGGTCACGAGAGCTATTCCAATCCATGGGCAGTTAAGCAGGAAAATGCTTCAATGCCCTTTAGCCTTTGAGTGTGCTGCAGGACAGGGGAGTTTGGTGCTAAACGACAAATTGAGTTAGAAATATTTGAGCCATAAACCATAGTAAATCTTTTAGCACTTGAAACACCATGTGACACTCCAAACTGAGAGCAAATGAAGTGTTAGTCTATGCATGTTTAAAACGCATGGAGGCTGTGTTTACTGGATTATCCTTTTCTTAACTATGTCTCCTTTAGAAGCCTTCTCAAGCGGATGTCCAAAGTCCCACCAAAGGAAACCACTTACAGAATGCTCCTCTAGCACGATTTAAGAAAAAGAAAAAAAAATTATCTCCCTGAAAGCAAAATTATTTAGGTTGCAAAGTCAAGGACAGCTAAATTAGGAAGTGGCAGATTTATGTGTGCCTGCATAACCTCTACTCAGCCCTCTTGTAGGTCCTGTGCCCTGAGTGAGACAGAGGTCCTTTGGAAAAAATAGTATGTGATTATGCAATTAAAGACTGTATCTTAACACAGAAATGAGCTGAATTAAGGTTCTGCTGGCAGCTATGAATAAGACATTTCCTAAAGTTTAAGTTCTGGGCTTTGCAACCTTAGCACAGCATTTCTGGCAGATCGCAACTTCAGATAGCTTTTATATATAGGTGAAAATTAATTGTAGTGTCATTACTGAGCCTTTATTGCCACCGAACAGCTTTCAATTTGCCTGAGTTGAAGAAAGAAGAATATTAGGAAACATCTGGAAAAGGATGCTTTTCCTGAAATGGGAAGAATCGCTATGGCCCTGGAGTGGAGTTGGCAGAAACTTCATATAAAGTTGGTTCTTATCCCCTTGTTTTCTGGCCAGTGTTGTGATGAATATGGAAATGACAACACTGAAACAAAAATTATCACTGCCCTGATCTGAAGCTTTAACACAGGCATTTTGCTGCTTTTGTTAATTACTCCAGTTATCAAAGTGCTCAAACTAGATTCATAGCCCTATAAAGTGTTTCCTCCTACCCAGTTTCAAAAGCTTGCTCAGAATTCCTAAGGAAAATTCATATTGACAGGAACCTTAAGTATTACTACCAAAAGCCTTCTGATAACAGGATTACATGCTTCCAGGAAGAAGGTCTGAAGAAGCTGCCACCAACACTGTTGCCACTTCTTCACACTAAGTCTTGCCAGGCCTGTCCTGTTCTGACATAACCCTTTCACAAGGGGGGAGAGCACAAGCATTTCTGCTACTTCATTCACCAACAAACTTCTTGCTTCTCTGCTAAAAAGTATACAGCAGAAGCCAGCATAACCTCTGAACTGAATTTTGGTCAACGTAGTTCTTGTTATTTTAATCTCTCCTGTCTTTGTTTTATGGATTTAGTCAAGGAAATCAAATATTAAAAAAGCATGTTCAGTGCAACGCTAGATGAGACTATAAAAGTGATAAATGTGCCTTT
>JANZLP010000007.1:14447945-14458319 GCA_026930925.1 Chelictinia riocourii | reverse complement strand
CTCTACACATTTCACTGTTCAAGTGGTCTCCATTGAGTTCATGGATTGCCCAGATACCCCAGTAACTTACTTTCAATCTCATTATCCAAGTAATTTATACACATAATAAAATGCTTCAGTCTTGACACTAATTCTTGCAAAATTTTACATTGGTATTAATTTTACTTCCTAGATTTTAATTGAAGAGAGTATACTTTGTCACAAGGGAAATAAAACATTAGTTCTTCTATCCAACAGCCATGTGGCTTCATTAGAAATTATATTAGTTCCTCATTAAGCAACAATAATAGTGTAGAGTTGGGATCAATAAAAAAAATACATCGCCCTAAGGTGTTGAATAGTTTGGTTCAATTATGCTCTCATGGGCCAATACCTCCAAGATTCAGTACTAAAAGACCCCAAACTTCTGTGCAATGCTTAAGAAATGTCCTTTTATTTTCAAGTAATATAGATTCTAATTGTCATGAAATAAAGGCACATGCTCTGGCAAAGCTCTGCATCCTTGAAGCAAAATTTTAAGAATTAAGAACTTGCGCCATTCTGGGTTTGGAGAACTGACACCATTAAAAGAACTGCCCCACAAACTACAATACAGGCAGCTTCAATATCATCTTAAGAACTGACAGGATTAACTGAAATTCACACCTATAGAATAAAGCACTGAATATGGTATGCGGCACCCTTGCTGTACTATCTGACAATATACTAGCACTTACCCAGGGGTCATCTGGAAAATACAATAAATCAATAGCATTAGGGAAGAAGGCAGAAAGAATGAGTCACGTTCATCCCTAGGAAGAGTCAAAGTCTGTGCGCCATTACACCCCAGGACAGGAAAGCAGCCCACTGCTGCTTTTTGAAGGCATTAAATGTTTAAAGCATGAAAATGACAAGCACAACAACAGAAAAATAAAACTGCAGAGATGAAGTTCAACTAGGGATCATGGTTTTATTCACACCCAGTTTTACTTCAGACATATAACCAACTCAAATCAGAAGAGTTCTGCAAGAAATGGGGTGAAATCTCAGGCGACTCCCCTCCTTGTTTTCTAAGGACCATTTCTTTTCCATCTGTATTGCCAGATAGAATGCCACAAGGAAAATACTGATTTTGGTTCTGTCTATGCTTTTTGTAACCCAGTAGTCCGTGCTTTCTTTAACCCTCTCTGCTCACATTTCACGGTTCTTCCCTGTATATGGTATTTTCAAGTAGAGAAGCTGGATCTTGATGTTCAGACGTGGAAGGTAACTTGAAACATCACTTGAAACAAGGAATGTTGTTTAGTGAATGATGCTATTAATACTGCTAAGCCTAGTATTATGGCCAAAATTCCCAATTTAATAATAAACATTGTTCTCATGATCTTGTCAAAAGTATATTAACTTACTCCCCGATAACGCCATGACATAACACAATTTTCAGTACAAAGATTCATAAGACAAAGACTTCACTTCTGACATGAGCTGACAGCAGGTATGAAGTGGTTCACTAAAGAGCTAATAAATAAATAAATCACACTGCCATATATTTCCATATATTTCAAAGACATGAGTGTATCTAGCTAGAGATTCCAGATATATTAAATGCCTCTTCCCACCCCACCAAATTGATAGTGCTCAGCAACAGGTTTGGCTATTCTTTTTGGAAATATGTGGTGTGACCAACATTTCTAAGTATCTTAAGACTTTTGTTTAGGAGTCTCTAGCCCATGTAAATATGAAAAATCACACACTATCATATTCAAAGTTACACATCTGTGGGCAAAATTACAAATCAGACTAAGGATTAAGTTTTGACCTGGAATGACCAGTATTAATGATAATGCTCAGTGTCCTATGTATTCCTATGCAAAGTGTCTAACTTGAAATATATCTTCAATTATAAAAAAATAAACTGAACAGAAAATAGTTTTTATACATTCTTTACTGGAATTTTAGATCTCCTCTTTTTGTGGTCAAAGCCTCCATTTATTTGCTATTCTTGGGATATCTACACTCTAAACTCTAATAGCAAAGCAAGATTCAGGATATCTTCCTATTGCTGCCCACCTAGTCCTGGGAGCATCCAACTTCAGACATACACCTCTTGTACACAAGTTTGCTAAGAGCCCCTGCTGATACAACAGAGTTCAGTCGTTAATTATGAAATGGATGTTTACACAAATTGAAGCAGACCTTTCAAACACTTCTGTCAAGTGAAGGAAAAGATTCAAAAATATGATGTAATTTGCCATCCTCTTACTTGAATACATGCATTTCAGGAAGCAATTGCCCAAGAACATCATATCCAGACACTTGATTCCTTCCTCTCCAGAAGTCCCTGTTTGGATTTATTGTTCCCTTCAATAACAGGCTTGTAACCATGTCTAAGCCTACCTCCAAGAAAGACAGGAATCATCCCTGAAGCCCTTAGATTCACAGTGTCATGCAAAGTAACAGCTATTGAGACTGTGACTAGTTTCCCCTGTATCTATGCTGACATTTTGTTGTACAACCATAAAACATCTTTCCTGCTAGCATGCACATGCATCCCACTGCAAGATTCCTCATCAGCTGGGAATCTACATTCCTCAGGGGCCTCATCGTAGGTGCTCAGGAAGTCCCACGAGGAACAAACCATGCTGTTCCAGGTGTAGAAGAAATCTCTCCTCAACAGGGACAGCTTTCAGCAACATAACACAAGGTTAAGAAGTGGAAACAGTAACCCAGCTTTCAGTCATACGGAAGAAAGTTCAGCCTCCCCTTTGAAATGGTACCTCAAGGAAATAGGCAAGAGTGTGCTAGCTTTCCAGAGCTGCCAAAGGAGAAAAGAAAGAAAGAGAGCCCACATTTTTTTTATTTACAAATTTGCAACACCTTAAAAAAAGCAAACCTTCTGCAGTTATTTTGTAGTAACTGTGGAATGTTTAAACAGCTCAGCTTCATTTTGACACCTAGTAACTCTCATCAGCAGTTTGCTGCTTCACATACCACAAAGCAACAGATAGGTGTCAAATATTTATATGCAACTACATTTTCCCCTCTCGAGTATTTATTTTGCAGCACCACCTACAGGCCATCAACCTATATCAGACCCCAGTTGCTTTAGGCACTACACACCTGCATTTAAAGATGTAGTACTTGACTCAAAGATGGCTGTATACCACAGGTGAATGTAAGTGTAGGTGAACATTGGCGTAGAAAGAAGACATAGTTCTTACTTGCCACAAAGAAGATATGCTGAATATATTCATGCCCTGTCTATCAGGCTGTTGTTGTTTTGGAGACAAACAGAATCTATCAAAAGCTGAAACCAAGGAAAGTGAGGGTATTAGATCACGTTCATTTCAATATTAAAATGCTAGGTAATATTTGAGTTGTCAGACCTCCTGCATTGTGAGTCTGTGGGAGGGACCACAAGCTTTTTGTGTACATATTTCCTTTCTTAACTGCAAAACTGGGGAGTATCCGAGAGAAACTGATTCTTCCTTCTTCTATTGCCTGACTAGCTGTTTATATAAATACAGTGTGAGTAAAATAATACTCATATAGTAACATCTCACCTCCACTTTGTACTAGCAGGAATGACTACAATGAGTATGTGTTTGACATCTCAATCTTTCATCTAAGTATACTACTGTATGCAAAATTAAGGGCATAATATACTTACAAACTTGCATAAGTCAACCTTAAGGAATATAAGTAAAGATACTAGAGTTAATGAAGACTAACAATGACATAAAGAAGAATAAAATTGAACCATGATCCTTAGCTGCTGCTATATTAACAGCATATCTCCCGACGGGTTACCACTTGGCAGTGATAATCTACCTACAGTATCTAATTATGCCCTCAATTAAAACCACGTAATGCCACTGAAGACATTTAGGTCACACCAGTATTAACTATATGTAGAATGAGTCAACTGCTTTACATAAAAATCACAATCAATCTCTTCACAGCTTTGTTTCAATATACTTTGGTTACAACAGCCAACAGTTGGCTTCTGCTTAAGTTTGCTCTTTACAAAAGGCTCCAGCTTTCACCACTACTAAGGATCTGGTTTGAGCAAGCATCTTAAGATTTCACTCCATTAGCCCACTCAGCATATAAAACTGCAGATCAGTAGGTATCCTCCTGCACTACCAATTCTTCCTAAAGCATTAGGAACTTAAGCTTCTGTAAATGGGTCTTCAAAATTATAATTAAATAGACAAATACGCAAACAAAAATATCATACTTAACATTTATTAGTAACTTGAGGCTTCCACTTCACAAAATTCCTCTCTTTTTGGTAGGGCACTTGAGCACCTAACTGCAAATCTTAACATGGCTCTAACAATGTTGCTAGCATATTGCAACAAATAACTTACTTTTGGCACATCAACTGCCACTTCCCTCATGGCGCTGGGCCTGACATCATTCATCCCCTGCAGGAAGTCATTGAAAGCAATCATCACTGACCCAGCCACCTCGACGTCTAATAGGTTAGGTCTTTTCCCCAGTGCTCTCCGCAATGCGTACAAACCTGTTAAAAACAAAAAAAACATGGAAACATGTAGACTTCCTCCTGGTTCTCACAAAGTGTACAACACACAAACACACAGCAGCACTGGAAAGGAAATGATGTTCAAAAGAATGTCTCAACGCTGGGCCTTAACTAGGTCAAAGAACATGCAACACACTTCTGATGAGAGAGCAAGAAAAAGGGCATTTAATGACCACAGACAGAATATAAACTAAATCTGTTACAAGAGACAGAACGAAACAGCCTCGTCCCCATGTTCCTGGCAATGAAGTTAACAGGGCAAAACTCTAAATGTCTATACACCGATCCGAACACATTTCCAAACCACAGAAGACGACGGATAATGAATATTCAAGGCAACTGTTAAGTCAGCTCGCATAAGACATCTGCAACCTTGTCCATTCCTCTGTTATTAGGACCGTGTTTTCCAAGCTGCTCTTAAACTGATGGGATTTCTTTTACTTTCATTGGAACCCTATTTTGCTACCTAGTAAGATGCCAGATACTGTATTTTTCTTGATATGCCACAAACATTCCCTGCAACACTCAATAGCTCTTCGTTTCCCTCAGCAATGACACCTTTCAAATGCAGGCATAGCTTTTACCATCTCCTCTGTTTGGCCAAATCACTCACATACAATACCTATAAATCTCGATACTAATTCCTAGCTTCACCCTATAATTCGATCCTTCAAAAGCCACACAATTCCCACCCACTCACACACCAATATATCAATACTCCTCGAGCAGGACCAAGCGGTACCATCTGCAGCTCCCAGGCATTCCCAAGAGAGAGCAACTATGGTGCCTGTTGTGTAAGTTGCCCAGATACATCACAGTTTTCCCACTGCATAATTATGCCTTTTAAGGTCTAATAGAATTTGGAGTTCTATTGCTTCTATTTCCAACCCTGTTCTGTAAACCAAAACTGTTAAATATGTCATTTGGTGTATTTTCACATGATGAGTGTAATCTTATATACAGGTATACACACATCCACACACATGCAGATATGTATCATCTGTTGTAACACGTTACCAAAAAAAAAAAAAGAGGCAGGCAGTACAACACCAGTTCGCCTTGCATGACCATAAAAAGACAAACATTTGTTAAATCTTTTTTATATTTAACCAAACAAAACATCAATCAGTGCTACATGAAAGGACAATAAAAGGGATAAGTTGTTTCTGAAAATAGACGTGGTTTTAACTTTCAGCGGATTGTTGTCTTTTTTCTACAGAGGCACTGGTAGATGCAGACATGCAAAGTTTCTGACAATGACAGGAATTCTGCATTTCCTACAATATATATGCAATGTGTGAAGAGATATAATATCTCCCCTGTGAAGCTGTACAGCTGGTGTCCCTCCATAAACTGCCAATTATGGCAGAGTCTGAGCACCTGCATTCAATACCCAGGCTCTTAATACAATAATGGAAAAAAAAAAAAAAGTTTGTAATTCAGGTTTCCCTGTGCACAGAACATCCAGAACTAATAAGATATATAAATAAAAACATTCCATGAGGCCAAGGAGAAAAATGAAAATCTGGTCACCAGAGGACAAGTATAAAATATAACTGACTCATTTTAACAACCCGGACAATTTTCATGTTATTCCTCCCCCTTTCTTCCTTTCTCTGAAACAGTTCATTTTAAGCAAACAAAAAACTTAAGTACAACAACATAGGTTCACCCCCCACAGATTTAAAATTGACATCCAAGCAAATAACAAACTCAGCATCTTATTCTAGCATCATCGCAGCTAACACTTCAGGTGTGGGAGCAGGTATTGGGGTTGAGTCCTATGTTTTCCTGTTTGATGCATTTTAATCATGTCACGGTTATCTTTTTTTCATGACATGAGGAATTCCTAAAAACCAACAAGTTTATTTTAAAAATTGAGAGAGAACAGCACATAAAAACGCTAAGGAGAATACTGCTTTTAAGGACTATTACTGCCAGTGCTACTAGGAGTACAAGTGAAATTTAAGTCCTCAGCAGTGGGTTTGAAATGCAACAGCCTTGATCCAGAACAGGAATAAAGAGGTCACAGCTTTCCAAACAAAGCCTGAATTCATTTCGGCATGTGCACGCACACGCCACTGCACAGGTCAGCATTTAATTGAAACAATGTTTTACATTAAAACAATAATAAAAAACAGATTGAAAAAGAAAGCATGATTCTTCCTGTTTCCTCCTGTTACCATAATCATTCTTTCCTGCACTTCAGATTGACCTCTAACCAGAGGGGGGGGAACAAAGTCTTATTAACAGGAGAGGGATACAGCCAGTGGCTTGCTGGAGGCAGAAAAACACATCCTTGTCTTGAGACACTGAAAGATGTATTTAATGTAAGGAAATGCAGGGTATGGTGCAAAACATGCTGCTAGAAGCAACGCAGAGGCAAAGGAGGTGAAACACTACAGCAAACCCAGTTTTATCACTACAGAAGTTGTAACTCAGATAAACTAAAGGTTCAGACATAGTACCGCAGAAAACATCGAGCATCTCAGCTTAGCTGTTCAGTATCTTTCATATGGGAATGCTTTGGTTTGAGTATACGTGATTGCTGTAAACTGGCTGTGCACAGCATTTGTTTCAGCTTTGCTTACTCCTTTTCAGATGCTACTTCATTCTTAAGGATTAATGAATATCAATAGCCTTTTGGCAATGACTGACAAGGCTCAGAAGTGGGCGAGTAGGTTTTCACTGTTTTATTGCAGCACAAGTCCCTGCTGTATGATCAGTGGGACTGTTTGCACAGGCTTGGGCTACCTACTTGTAGGGTACATGACTGGTCCCTAGGACTACCCTATGCAGAACAGAAACTAAGTCGGAAGGCAGCCTTCGCAACAGTGAACAACACTGATTCTCAGAGGAGTACAAATGGAAAATCCCAGTTTAAAAAAAAAAAAAAAAAAAAGAAGAAAAGAAAAAAGCACAGTAAGTTATGCATGATTACAAACAATGGAAAATAAACAATTTGTTCCAGTCCAGCAACTGTGTGCTCTACCTCACCAACTCATCCTGTCTGTCTAGAACAGAGGAAACCAAGTGGACAGAGGGGGAAAAAAACAGTAGAACGCCCTGTCCTGGAACAGATGATCCTTCTTTGGTACCAGGCTATGCATGAGGTCGATAGCATTGTTTCCCTGTAAGATTTTCTTGCTCATAGCTTGGCTAAGTGCTGGCACATTAGATCATAATCCCAAATGTCTGAGCCTAAAAATAGACTCTACAACATGGCTATATTTGTCAGAGTCTGTGTATAATTATACACTACTGTAAATAATAAAGCGTCCACATAAAACGATGAACATATATACTTCAGGTTTCAAAAACTGAATATACACAACACTTGAGGAAATTAACTGAACAAAACAATTGTTAATCATGCATCTTTCACTGCCCATCAGTTATTTCTTCCACAAATCCATCTTGTCTGGACTTACTCTACCAAAATCCTAATACAAGAATTTGTAAGTAGCTTCAAAGAAATTGTAATGTTCTTGAAGATTGTTTATAAAAGGAAATGTTTCTTCTTTCCCTGCTAATCTGGCATTTCCCTCCCAAATTATTATGGCCAAATTCAGAAGATGCAAACCATTTCTCCCTATGACAGCTGTCAGATCCAACATGATACTCTCCTGCACAGCTGGAAGTGGAATGCTCAACAGCGTATGGAAGGATTTCGGCTTCCTAATGGCACTGGATGGGGCATCTTCCTCTACTTCTAGATCTTTACACACTTTACTTCAAAATTTAACAGTTTTATACATAGAAAAAGCATTTCATATAACTTAAAATCAACTGAACTTTAGAAACCTGACTTCACAGGCAATGGATACAGAAGTTATTCCAGTGATTAGTATTTCTGCAATAAAGAGCTCTTCTGCTTTACATTTGGCAATTTTTAATCAGCATGGTCTTCTGCACTCATGACAGCAACCGCAAAATCATACTAGGAAGTCTTTTGTAGTATATGATACTTGAAGTTCTATAAATCACATGTATTCTTGAACATATCATAGTGTCATAAACAAAGGGAATTTATAGCACTTCATTATATCAAGATATTGGATAGTCAAGAAAAAAAAAGTGAACACATGTAGGTATGTTGTTTGCAGTTACACATAAATATACAGTAACACAGACAAAGCCTGTTTGCCTAGCAGATGGAAACCTTGCCATCACCTGGTAAGGATCACTGCTCCACTGAGAAGGTCCCACAGACACATCCTCACCTGTTTAGTCGATCTTTCATCCTGTGCAGACCCAGCAAACCAGCTCTCCTACCCATCATGGTGAGATAGCACCAGGTAGTAACAAGAGCAGCTGCCACAAGCACTGAGGGACGCAGCAGGGATGTGTCTAGGCAAAGGTTCTTTTTCCCTTTACTCCCCAGCTAATGGAATGACAGTACCAGGCAAGCACCTGATGTCTGTGGACTACCAGCAAGCTTTCCTCTGACCTGGGGCAGGAACCACTGTTCCCAACAGCTGAAAAATTCAGATGTGTTCTTCCATTTGCATCCTAAGAAACTCCTACAATTTGGAGGGGGGGGTAGTGCATTTTGTTTTGTTTTGTTGATTTTGTTTTGTCCTTTTTTTTCCCTCCAATGTACATAAGTATGGAATCAAACACAACAAAATATTAACCAAGGAATTAAAAAAAAAAATAATAATCCATGCACCAGACTCCTATAAATATATTTTAAACTTACTAATTATTTATTTAATCTGTACATAAAATGCATGCCTATTAAGAAAAAAAATCAGGAAGCAGAAACGCTTACTTTTGCTCTTGAAACCATATTCTGCAATCTGTCTTAAAAGCAACACAGTTTTAAAGCAAGGGGAAGGGGGGCCTACCTTAGGGCTAAGAGATGCAATAGCAAAGTAACTCCTCAAACAGTTTTCATGTGCCAAACATTATTTGATGAAGATGAGAGCTAGAAACAGTATATATAGATGGCAGTAGGGCTACTTTGAAAGTAGACTACAAGTACATCTACATTACCAAAGAGGGAAGGACCAAGGTTTGATCTGCTGCAATCTGTTAAAACTCCAGGATCACACACCCACATGCTGCCTCAGCAAGCAGTGAAGCTCATGTTAGTTCCCAGCCTTCAGCACGCACTGTGCAATGTGCAGCATTAGACACTGGAGGATCTTGCATGCACACTGCAAGGGGGCCTCAACCTCGATTCCGTCAGGCAGAAAAGTGCATTGAGGACATCAGCAGTGCAATTTGTGTGCTCTGCATGGCTCCATGAGCATTATCTTGTGGACTAAATTGCTAATGTAGTAACACCCTATTTATGCTATCCCTGCCACCAACACCAGACTCTGCAAGGTGTACTATGGAGCATTGAACTTTACACCTCAGCAGGACCTTGCATGCAATATTGAAAAATATATAGTCACAGAATTTCACACAAGTTAGGCACTCATGTGGAAGGGCGAAGAGGAAGAATTCCTTCTCTAACTGTGGCTTTCGCTCATGTGCCATCCATATGCCAGAACTGTAATCCATGCAGCGTAGCACGTTCAGAATAACATGTTGTACAAAGAAATCTTACAAACGCAGTTTAAAGAATCTCACTCAGAGCACCCTTCCTCCACCACTAGAAAATTCAAGGGGCTGAGGAAGGGAGTTCCTTTACAGACGTTTCCCCTGAGACAATATATTAATTTCTAGATCCCTCTGTCACTAGATACATCAGGGAAGCGGCAATTCAGGTAAGTGGAAAAGAGATGGGTATTAAAGAGGTATATGGATTCATTTATAGGAGAAAAACTACATAGGATTCAGGAAAATGATAACTCAGACAGGGGGTAAGCTGTCTTGGAGAATTTATAAATGTA
>JANZLP010000007.1:14428336-14439370 GCA_026930925.1 Chelictinia riocourii | reverse complement strand
GAAATCGTCGATCTTACCAGGTTGGAGGGCTGTGATTTTTCCCAAGGATGGGAGTGAGGGTGACCTGGGCGTAGTTCCCTGGGCTGTATATTAGATGGAAAGAAGCTCTTCTATTCTTATAACGGGTTTCATTGAAAAGCAAAGCCACTTCTCTGCATTTATTTAAGTGCAGAGCTAGAATAGAGACCAGCATGATGAATTTTAAACAGAGTTCACATCTGGTCCAGAAACCACAATCAATTTATTGCTGTATCTGAAACATTTTCAGCATCTGTCATATAATATATTTTCACACGTTTCTAACAAGACATTTTCTTGGACATAACACAGACAGGTATATCTGTCAGTTCAATTTCATGCAAACGAAACAGAAGAATTTTTGGCATGGTTTATTATACTGTCTTTGGAGCAGTGTAACTATCATGTGAAAAGGGTATTATTTAAGGATGCCAGAAGCTCAGCAATTTCTTCCAAAACGTGGAACTACTGACTACACAGCAGATTTTTTTTTTAAATCTATACCTTCCTTTTTTCCATTTTGATAGAATCCATTATCCAATGTATTTGAGAGAAAGGTGCATACCTCCATATTATAAAACCTATCTTAGCCCATTCTGGGAACTCTCATGTTTTATGTTAAAGTGGAATCTTCCATTCATGATGGCCATTTAATAACAACTTTATTCAAAGTTTTATTAAAAATTAAATGTCATAATCATAAATAAAATATCATATCATCAATAAAAATCCTATTAAAATCCTTAAGAGCTTCATGTTTTCACCCAAACCTCTAATGGGCTTTCCCACACAGAACCACAGATGTATCAAATAGCTTGACACCACTGCAGCCCTATAAATAGGCACGCCAACTTGCCCCCATATTGGCCCCAGTACAACCATTTACCACCTCATTTTTGGCTACATAAACTGCCTCTAAGCACTTTCTCATTTGAAAACCCTGGGGTTCCTGTAAGAGCACTGCATCAGCACACAAAATCCTGCACTCCTCACCCTCCCCCCTGTGTTCATATAAGATCATGCACAGCCATTACTTCTCTGACAAGACAAATAAAAGGCAGTCAGGGGTCTGGGATGAGTATCATGTCCTGGTGATGGTTTACTTGGTTTGTTTGCTCTTTTTTATCTCACTAAAATTGAGAGAAGATGAAGTTTGTTGGGGCATAATGGGGTGCATCCACAAGTGAGTGAACCTGTGCTTTTGCTGTAAGGACGCTCGAGAAGTGTGGAATCAGGTGGGCCTGCTGTATAACAGTCCCCCACCACAGCAGGAAGACCCTGAGATGATTAAACATCTGTTCCTATTAAATTAATATCTGCCATAATTAAGGGTGACATTTAGCTCCTTGAGCTGAGAAGGAGGGCCATACTTGACTATCAGCAGCAGCTAACACAGCCTGGTCCCTGCCTGGCAGAGAGATTTTGGTCTTCTGAAATTTGCCTAGATATTGGCTATAAATCTTAGCAAACTAACCTGTTGCTGCGGAAAACCTGCAGGTATAATTGGAGGAGGAGGAGGTTTGTAAGCAGTGACTGGTCAAGGCTGTTTGTGCCATGGAAGGGATCTGCACTGAGGCCATGGTGCCACAGGGCTCGGTGGCACCATGCAAGGGGACACCATGGCCTGGAGGGTCACAGCTGAGCAACTGAACCAGGCATGGGCTTTGGTGATCTCATCCCAGTATTTGCTTGTTTTCTCAGCTTTGCAGCAGGTTTTTTCCATCACTGGACAAAGAGAAGGGTCTTGTGAGGCAGGGAGTAGAAGGCAGCACCCTCCCCTGCACCCCAATGTGTTCTGTGACTCAGGGATGCTCAGAAGCCAGTTTTCCCATGCCAAAATCAAAGTGGGAACTGCCAGTGCAGGGGCCAAGACAGGGCGTGTGGGTGGGTGCTCTCAGGCTGGTTGCCACCTCTGAGTTTCACCCCCAGGAACTCTAGAGAAGGCTTGATTCAAACATGCAGCTTGAAAAAAATGTCAGTTTTATTTCTATTGCATTTTAATTTGTAATAAATGTTTTACTGACATTCTGGATAAGCTTGTGATGGTTTGAAAGTTTGCTCTTATGAAACTGAGGTACTTATATAATTTAGACATTGTGCTCTAACAAAACATAGGAGGCTGAATCATACTATCACTCTTGGTTTATTTTTCTCCATTATTAATCCAGGTTTTCACAAGCAGATTCTCTCAAGACATTTTATGTGGGCTTGGTTCCACAGTAAAAATAAATATATTTCCAGTGAATTTGCCACATGAAGCTTGCCAGCTCCTTTGAATAAGTTTAACCATTTGACTACTAAATAGCATAGCAGGTATATGGTGCTGAGCAACTCCATGTCCCATATATGTCTAATTAAAAGTATGTTTCAAATTAAAGTGCTGGTATCTTAGTAAGACATTCTTCAAAGGAGTCTGTAAAAGTTACAATGGCATAAGACAGCAAAGGGTTAAAGAGGTATAACTCACACCATGGCATGCACTGAATTAACAAGAAAGAAAAGGAATTTCTTCATGGGAGAAATTAGGTGATATCTGACATTGAGTTAGAATTGAGATTTTCCAATATATTTTTCTAATCATTTTAGCCTGAAAAAGAGGGCACTCTACTTCACCTGTGGCTTTGAAGGGCTCTAAGCTCCCAATGTAATAGCAATGTTTTAAAATAACTGCATGTTGGCTTTTAGTACCAAATTATTCAATAAAGTGCAGAACTGACGGGTTACAGAAAATCACCTGTGGAAAGTGCAGATTTTTATCTTTCTCAAAACACTGTGATATGTGTTGCTAAGATTTATAACTTCCCTAGAAGCTGGAAATCCAACTTTCTCCAAAGGCACGGAGAAGCCAATGACTGCTCTGCAACAAGAAAGCCAAAACTGTGGAAGAAAACAGCAAAAAATAATGTATTTTAGCAAATTATTTTGTTACAGTGAATGTCAAATTTACCAACGGCTCTATTAAAAGGCACAAGGAATGCAAGTAATGTCTTAAAAATATTTTAAAATCCCAAATATATGAAGAGGTATTTTAAAGTAGTAACATAATCATGTCGTATACAAAAAAAAAAACCAAGGACCTCATCCATCAGTTCATTTTTTAAAATAAGTAATTTCGATTGCTTCCATATTCACTAGTGATTCTGACTTTAAACACTCATTCACAGAGGTATTGGCTTCTTGCAGTCCTCACCCATTTCAATCTCAAATCACATCCCTCTTTCCTCCATCAGTATCTCCTCTTGCTTTAAACACAATCTTAGAGAAATACCTCATTCTGTTGTTTTTGACACTAGTATCTCCAAACATCTTCCATTCTGGGACTTTGTACTTACGTCATCTGATGGTCTGTATTGCACAGGGAACCCTAGTAATTACGAGCTAAATAGCTACTAACCTGGTTGATGATGTTGCTAGAACGCCAGTCACATTTACCAGATCCTGGCCATTAGAATAACAATAGGAAAGGAGTAGTTTCAGTAGTTCCACATTCTCCTACTTCCACAAATGTATTCTATTTATACTCTCCGAAGTAACATCACAGTGTGTAACACCTTGCCTAGAAGAAGCAACATTGCAAAACTACCAGGCAATTTAACATAATCATATTAATTTGCTTAACTATGCTGAAAGTATTTCACCTATTGCTCAGCAATTTAACATCATGCAAAATTTTGAAAGCAGTATCGCTTGAAAATTGACAAATTTGCTTTTTATTGTTGCCATAACAACCACAGAAAATTGTGTAAGAAAATACTGAGCAATAAAGGATAAAATGCCATAGAAACAGATAAGAATAGAACAAGTTGTGTCAGCACTAGCCTTAAGGAAATTTTAGGCACAAACAAGTTCATGGATAGAATTATGAAAAGGTGGAGAAACAGAAAAGGGCAGTTAAGGTGGGGAAATCGAAAAGGTAGTTACACGGCATACTGCCAATATTCTCCAACACAGACTACATGCAGATTAGTTGAAAACTCTCAGAAAACTAAAACACATTAGATAAAACATCAGCAGAGATTATGGCAGAAACTTTTTTTTTTTTTTAAATCTCTTCCTTATAACAATGCTGCAGTGTTGCACGATATGAATAGTTAAAAGCCCAGTGTATCGGGTTTGTGTGGCAAGGTTTTGGTACCAGGGGGGCTACAGGGGTGGCTTCTGTGACAAGATGCCAGAATCCTCCCCCATGTCCAACAGAGCCAATGCCAGCCAGCTCTAAGATGGGCCTGCCGCTGGCCAAGGACAAGTCCATCAGCTACAGTGATAGTAGAAGACATCTATATTTTGATGTTGTTCAAGTGCCTTCTGAAGGATAAAGGCAATTCTGACTCACTGGGTAGGATTTTTTCCCCTCCTTGTTCTCTTCATGAAGAACAGTGTGAGGTATTTTCACACAGTATTTTCATGTTAGGAATAATGAGGAGAGTAGTATGGACATGGTTCTGTTGAATACTCATAATCAAATGATGCTAACATTGATTAGGCCTCTGATTCAGTATTGTAATGGTAGCAGAAACTGAACTCACTGTTTGCAGAAAGTGGAGGTGGTACTACTTTCATGTTGCCATTATAGCTGTGAATATTTATTCAGAAGCTTTCCCCTGAAGCTGAAAAATAGTACTATGAGGCAAACCAGTTACACAGTTAATTTTCAAAAGTGCCAGATATTTTATAAACTTTCTAAACAGCCTATTCTAATATGTGTATGGTGGAAGGTAATGATTTGGATGGTCTTGTATTTGGAAAAATCTGTGTTCCTCTGGGGGCAAAGACAGTGTTTACCTGAGCTAATGAGTGGAATGCTATGCAGGTATGTTCAACTGCTTGGGATTAGTTTAATAGTGCTTAATTTTGTTTTAGTGCCAGTTTTCCTCACCCTTGATAGCACCTGTACCTGTACCTTGCAGAACTAGTAGCAGTGTGAGGCTGGTTCAGAGCTGGTATTTGGCCTGACAAAAATGCTTTCCTAGAATCTCCTTTACTATGGAATGTGGCCTAGACATCCTGGAGGGAAAAGAGCACTACTAAGCTGGAGCTGATGAGTCCTGACAATGTGAGCTGTGCAGTCGGGTGTCCTTGTAGTACATCCCTGGTTCTGCTAATACGATATAGAGATACATGAACTGATTGTGTATAGAACAGTGTCTTTGTTAGCAGGATTTACTAGCTTGGACTCTTGTGAAAGCAGCTATATCTTCTGGACCCAAACTGGCTTTGAAATCAGTATACTGGTAGTATAAAATTCTTTTAAGCTACAGAGATTAATGAATAATATTGACATCAAAAGTGCTGAATTACTGAACAAAGCTATAACTTGCTTACATAAGGGAACTGTTCCCAAATCTTTCTTCCTGTGGTGAGTGTTATGTTTTGGAACATAGTTTTGTTGTGTGGTAATCTGTAGTTCTTTGCACTGTCAGCATTACATTTGGTGCATAACTGAGGATATTTTATTGGGGAGGGGGAGAAGAATAAATCTAATTTGGCATTTACCAGGCTCCTGAAAGGTAGTATCTCATCAGAGGTTTTTAAACTAGACTGGCATGTGTAGTCTTCCTGTGCAATGGTATGTCTGGGTCTAAACAAGAAGTGCTGTAGGCCTAGTAGTGTGCTTTTCCCTAGTTGAAGTGCAGCTTCTACCAGCAAAAGTACTTGTCCCGTTATAGCTTTTCCTTGCCATGCTGCCTTCACTGCATACAAGAGAAGGTGGCTTTGTGAGCAAAAAATTTTGCTGGCCTAACTGAATTTTTATTATTCCTAACTAGCACAACTATACTAACAGGATTTTCTAAAGTGTGGTGGTGGCTCAATGTGTTGCATAAGCATTAGGCCTTTGTCTCTTCCATATCTGCCTTCCCACACATACTGGAGATCTGTATCAGTGAAATAGTTATGACATGGTAAAGTGTTACTTGGTAGTTGAAATATGTAGCACTGGAATAGAAATAACTGACATCTTGGGTTGTCTCAGGCTTTCTGCAAAATTTGATGGATACTGCTGACTGACTTATTAGAAGTTTTTCTAGTGTGCCTGTCCTTCCCCACCTTCCCAGCTCTGTAAAAACACACGCAAAAAAACCCCAAATGTGACAACAAACCTAGAAGCAAAACCAAAAGCTAAACATTTGTGGAAAACAGCTATGTTTATGTTGTTCTTAGCCTTTGAGCCCTGCCTGTAGCTCATGAAAGCATGAAATATTTCTAGGAGGCTGGTTTTTAAACCAGACATGCAATGAATGTGATGAGTTCTTTGTTCTGTTCTGTCAAAGCTGAAAACAAGGGTAATTACTCAAACTGTAGGACTACAGATGTAAATAGAGTGCGGAAGACAAGATACGTAAATGCATTATTCTAGGAAAAAACACTTTCCCTTGAATAGCATAGCTGTTGAGTGCAGATTCAGGGAAACCAATGGTATAAAGAGAAATATAGGTAAAGACTTTATTATAACATAGAATATGCACTTGGCCCAATTTCTCCTTTAAATGATCTATTTAAGTTATGGCAACTCACAGTTTCTGCCTTGCTATCTCCTGGATTTTTATCTAGGTCAGGGTGAGTAGGTTGAAGCTGGTTGAGATTCTCTTTTCCTCTTTGCTTCATGCTGTATTTGCTGATCTACTTATCACTGGCATTTAACCTTTCCCTTCCCTGTCCTGGCTGCTCTGCTTCCAATGAGATGGAGGCAGCCTTGGATGGCTGCTTATTTTCTGCTATCTACAGGCTGCTGAATGTTGAAGCCAGAACTTCCCAAGCTGAGCCTGATAATATTTGCTGATATATCAGTGGCAAATAACTTCCCAGCTTGGTTGTCCGTGTGATTTCCCTGGGGGGATCGCTGCCTGCCATCCACACAAGGGGGACCCAGGCATGGAAACGCAGTGATGGCTATGGGTTGGATGAAGCACAGAAAGCGGCACGCCTGGCTGCCTGCGTTCGGGGATCACGGCGTGGAAGGGCTTGACGCTACATCCCAGCCAGCTCCTCGCTCTGGGGGGCTGTGACACAGAGTTTCTTGCAGGCAACATGTTTCTTGCCTGCCTGGCTGCCTTCCAGGTGCATGCTGTTTCCTATGCTCCGATTAACTGGGAAAGGAAGGGGAGGGAGGAACAAAAAAATGGCACAAAAAATGAGAAGTGTAAACTTTCCTTCGTTAGTATCCTAGCTAGGAGCTTCCTACAGTCTGGTTCTCACGTTGGACTTGTGGCAGGAAAGGAGAGCCCGGGGCTCTCAGGAGTTCGCTCCCTCCTGCCGACTGGCTCTGGGCTTACGCTGCGGGAGCCCCTTGGTCTCTGTGGCAGAGGGAGGGGGACCAGGCCGGGCCGGCTGCACCGAGGCACCACTGGTGCCCGTGGGCTGAGTCTGGCCGGGGCTGGTGGCGGAGGCTGCCAGGGGTGAGGTTTGCTGCCTGCCGTGGGCCTGGCCCGGCCCATTCTTGTGTCGGTTGCCGTTGTTGGAACGTCCGGGTGGGCCGATGTGGCGCTGGCCCTGGGACCTGGGTCCTGCTCCCGGTCTCCTGTTCCCCTGGAAAGCCTGAAACAGAAGAGGGTGAGTGAGTGAACGCGGGCCGGCAGAGGCAGCTCCTGCCGGCCGGAGGGCTGCAACCTCCTGCTGCCACATACCTACATACCCCCATCTCCCCTGCCTGGGGGTTGGTGGTAGGGGGAAAGTGGAAAAGCAAAACCCCCAAAGTCTGCTCTGAAGCAGAACCATCAAGGCAAGGCTGCGCCCTGCGGCTGTCAGTGCCCTTGACCCTGCTGCTGCCCAGACCCAAGTTGAGTCCTGATGGCTAACGGCACCTGGCAGGGAAGGACCCGGCCCAGGAATCGGGAGAAGAGCCACAAACACAGAGCAAACTTCCCTCAGCGCCGCGCCGGTGCCGTGCCAGGGTCTGGTTACCTCTCGCGAAGGCTGGGGAGGCCTTTTCTTTAATCTCACAGTTATCAGGAGACATTCCCCTCATGTCTTCTGCTTAGCATCCAATAAAGCATTAGATTACTATATAAAGTCTCACCTAAGCCTATTTTCTTTCCTCCCAAATGACACATCTAAAATTGGCTGCATTAGAGAAGCAAAATTTCTTTTTTCAGCTAGTCCCCATACACATTAATTGTCTCAGTACAGTCTACTTACTGAGCCAATGCCATCCATTAATGTCAGCAATGAAGCAACAACTCTCTTCTCAACTTCATTCTGAGCCCCTTCTCTCTTTGGACAGAGTGCATCCAACTCATCAATAAATATAATGGAGGGGCGACTGGGGGTGGGAAGAAAAAAAGTTCAGGTGTTCAGGAAGATTTAAAACAACAAGGTAGAGAAGTAATACAAAGCAGTTTATGGAAAACATCCAATTCCTACAAAATTAACAAGTGTCCCATTCCTTTGGCAACTGAAAGTTTGATCCTTGAATACGATACTACTCAAAGAGATTACTAAAATGACTATATATATTAGATAATTAAGACCTTTAAGATGATCTACCAATTTATTTTTCTATAACTCTCTCCCACAGACTCACCACTGAATATAACTATTAGGTGAGTAAAAAGAGAGCATTTTATTTGCCACTTCTACAAATACAATATGCGATAGTCTTTTGTTAATGTATTATGAGCACCAGTCATCTGGAAGTCTAAAGTCTGCCTCAACCAAGTCTAATAAATTTAGGCAGAATGCCACCCTAATCCAGAGGCACACTATATCCAGTACCAACACTAGCTCATTTAGAGCTGGCTTCCATGTCTCAGCACAGTGCCACATTGGTCTCCAAAGATAAAACTAGACAGAAAAATTTGGATCCAGGTGAAACTCTGGCTCATGCTTCCATCTGTTGAAATAACGTACAATGCACTAACGATAAGATCGAGCGAACTTGCACCATCTGTAATAGTCCCTTAAAAAGGGTAGTGTCCAAAAGCACTTAACAGACATACTAGAATTTCACTGCTTTCCTTCTAGCTAAGCGCTATATAAACAAATTTATTTCCTTCTAACAAGCGCTACAGAGAAAAAATTACAATTCAAAGATTCTTGCAAATGTTTTTCTTTTAAGAACATTGATGCTGGAACCAATACCGCAAATAAGTGAATGCGAATAAAATTATCCAAAAAACATACCGCAGAGAAGCTTCAGCAAATATCTGACGTAATCTTGATTCAGACTCCCCATAAAACCTACAATAATTAAAATATTTCAATAAAAAACATTTTTTGGTCTTTTCCAGGCAACTTGGAAAATTACTGCTCATGTGTTCCAAAAAGCCATGGCGCACCCTTTTAAAGTCCCAAAGTATAGGCAAATCTACATTAATCTTTATTTCCACAAGGATGAGAAATTAAGGTAAAGTGGAGCACAGGAAAAGATATAACCATCTTGTAACTAGAAGAAAGATTAAATGGAAGAGCTCATCTCTTCTGTGTTAGTAACAATTTTATCTGTATTCTTAAAGAACAAAAAAAAACTAGTCCCCTGGAGACATTAGTCTGTGCAGCATCATCTTAATTTCATATATGCTTTAAGAAGTCACTCTTCTTGTTGCAGAACTAACACACAATTTCACATGCAGTTTTAGTCCCCTCTTTAATTTAGTCCATGCCTTACACAAATTTCTTGGCCAAATCCAGTAAACCTCATTTATTACAAGAGGAAACATAAGCCCTACTTGAGAACCCTTTCCCATTTGTTTTTTACTTTCTTGGGCAGATAGCCCATAGCCAACTGTACATCTACATTTACCCACAATGGAGAGATGCCAGGGCAGACTTTGGGCTAATGTATTTATAGAATTAATGAAAATAAATTGCATGGACTTACTTGCTTATTATTTCAGGACCATTAATAACGGTAACATGAGCGCCGACCTCATTTGCAATAGCTTTGGCAATCATAGTCTTCCCAGTACCTGGAGGGCCATATAATAACACTCCTCTAGGAGGAGGGATTCCTTTAAACAAGCACACGCACACAGAGAAGAAAGTTATTTGTGGTAAATGCCTGACCGAACAACCTGCACTTGCACATTTCACTGTCCCAGTTATTACCGATTATAACTTGACCTCAGCATTAACTTCTTTAACAGACATCTCATTTTGATAAAATTGTAAGCTTTCAGTGGGAAGAGCACACTTACATGGAACATATATCTACATTTTTTAAAGTCCAAATGATTCTGTTTAAAAAGCAACTATTTAAATCGTTATATTTTTCAGTAGTTCAACATTGTAATTCTCCCTATGCATTGTGGTGCTTGTTTGAAGTTTTTTTCCAAAAAAATTTTTGACTGAGTACCTAATACAGTACATTGATGGACATTTAGTTATTCATAATTCCTACAGTGTCATTACTACAAATTGCCAACATCAGAAAACCACTTGTGTTCAACACTCCAAAAAAATTCAGAAAGATTGTGAGGCTTGATTCAAGAATACTTACAAAAAGATGAAAAATACACATCAAAAGGATGAATTTGCCTCTTTAATGGCAAATGTTAAGAGCCAAAACAGACAGAAACATTCAGGCACAGAATGTAAGGGACACTAGAAGAACAATATACCACTGTGTACAGTTAAAACCGCACAGAAACTACAGGTAACTGCATGAAGTAATATTGTGATCCCAGGTAAAGAGCCAAAAAAAAAGCTTCAGACCAGCCAAGCCAAATTAAATGGGCACAAAGCTGAAAACAGAAGGTTAAAATTTAGAAAGCAAAAAGAAGAGACAAGCGTTTGACAAAGGACTGACCCTGGCACAAAACACATTGCTGAAATACGACCAAAGAAGCAGCTTTGGGCTGGGTACTGCAATCCCAGACAGGGAATGATGCTTAAAGGGCAGGTCACATCCCAGTGGTGACAGAGAACAATACAGCTGGCACGGACAGAAAGGCTGAATCTTAGGAACTAATATACTCAAAAAGAAATAAATCAGCTGCTAACTAAGAGGATAGAAATAAAGTGTCTTTATGGACAGGTTACTTCACAACAATCCAAAGCATGTGCTGCTCCCTCATGTGGTGT
>JANZLP010000007.1:14227981-14238159 GCA_026930925.1 Chelictinia riocourii | reverse complement strand
ACTTAGTCTTCGTGTATCCTTCCTAAATTGCTTCTTAATGCTAATGTGATTTTTTTTTCTTGTAACCTTTCCTTTCTAAAGTACTCGGTGTTGGGGAAAAAATGCTTGCAAAGTCTCAAATTGACAACCCAACTGTTTCTTTTCAGTGGGATACTCCCTGAAAGCATTTCTTTGGGTTGGTCAGGAGATTTTTGTTCAATACCGCTAGCGTCGTCTTTTAACCTTCTTGATACTAGGAACTCCCTCCTTCACTAGCCCTGGTTCAGCTGCTCCGGTGTTAGCAGCATGTGGAGGCCCAAACATTGACAAACTCTTCAGATTTATGAAATTTCATGCACTGTGAACAGAATACTGACCCTACTGAAGTCAGGGCAAAAGTCCTCTTGAGCTCAATCCTGCCAGGACTTCATCCTGGGATTTGCTGCCATTGCCCGTGCAAGAGCAGACAAAACCATTCCTCGCTGGAATTTCCTATGAACGCTCACAAAAACTGTATTTTACGTGTTTACCATGCATAATTTCTACCCCAGCCTGCTTACCTGAATCCTAAAGAACACATCAGGAATAAGGATACATGCAGGAAAGGTATGAGACCAATCTAACCAATTATAGGGTTTAAATTTCAAATGCTAGCCAAAAGGAACAATCAAAATCAATGAGAACTTTGCTCATTAAAAAAAAAAAATACAAAATATCAACCAAACAAAAAAAACCCAGAAAGCATCCTCTTTTCTTGGTAGCCATCTTAGTAGGAAAAAAAAAAAAAGGCAAACCAGAGTTATTACAGCAAAGAGAACTCCCTAAACTGTTCACATGGATCCTCAAGGAAGAGAAACTCAGTCCCTACAGGACCTCAGGGGTCTTGCTTAGCAGAAGAGCTTCCCCAGGAACCCCTAAACCACCGTTAGCATATCAAGACCTTGACCAAAGCAGCGCTGCCGTACATCAAAGCCAAAGGAGGAGATACTCACAGGTTAAGTTATTTTATGAAATCAGATCTCATGGGCTTAGAATATCGTGTACTGTAATGACTACTCCATGGACCACAAAAGCAAAAAATGCCTGGACACCACCTTGCATATTAAAATTTTAAGCAGACCTATGCTTTTCATCATACTAAGAAAATCATAAAACAGATTTTTTTTTTTCCAAAATTTTTAGCTTCCTAGCATTTTGGCTACTTATTTCCAATATCTTGAATATGTTGGGATTTAAGTCTGTCATATAACATAACCCGGTAGTGTGTGCCTTCATCCTCAAGTAGTGCAGTAAGCCAGCAAGGGGAAGAAAGATGCTTGGACTTTGAGAAAAGTAGAACACGTGTCTTCATACACTGGTCTCAGTTACCTAATACTCAGAAATATACCATATACTTCACAATTAAAATTATTTCATTAACTTTTTACTGAAATGCTCTGGATTATAATTCTGAGAAATCTAGAAATGCTGGTATGTATCATTTTGTGGGAAAGGTGGGGGAAGAAAGTTTAGTCACACAACAGATAAAGTTGACCTGTTGCTAAAAGAAGTAATATCGCATTGGATTTTGTACTTTTACTGTAATAATGGTCAAGTCTTTCTTAGAGAATCTTTATCAAAGATGGAGGAAAAGTAACACCAAAGGTATGTATTTGTCATACATGACAGCTGGCAATTTGCAAGCCATTTCTAAAAGACATTTTACATGCTAAAGCTTTGTTATGTCATTTCATTTTACTTTTGTAACAGGTGCTATTACAAAAAGAGCTCCAAGCAGGTCAATTCAAAGTATTTTAGTTATTTTATTATTCTGTACAATTCATTTAAACGTATACCATTATAAAGAATCTTCAATTAATTTCATCTTGGTGGTCTGTTGGAGTTGGTTTATTAAAATAATAGACCGAAACCATGCTGTGCTCCAGCCCAGGCACGATTCAGCTGGGCGAACTGATTATCATCTAAATGATAAGGTCACCAAGGAACTAATGCTGTAAATACTTCTTTTGCCATACTATGCTGTAATAATTTTTTTGAATTGTTGATTTATTGTGATGGATATTTCATGATTTAATATCAGCAAGCTATGTAGCAGAAATTGCTGGTCATGTATATGGAGTGCATGGGACAGAATGTGGGCACCCCCTGCTTCCTAGCCAAATTCTCACTCTAATTTCAGACACCAATTTTTATCATTGTTTATTTATTTTACAAGTTACCAACCTAAATATCCCAGATATGTTTTCCTTCTAGTAAGCTGTAACTCTTATTGAGTTTCCCCTTCAGTCCACCTGATTTCTTTGAGTCAAAATGTCTCCCTGGTAATGTGGTGGCTAACGGTAATGTGGATTCCATGTCATTTGTTAGTGGAGTGTCTCGTGTGTGGAGTCGACCATTAAAACTTGTGGTTACAGGATGAAGTGACAGTCCATAAAAATAGGTAATAGTCATCTTTTCCTCATCTCTTCAACACAGGCAAAGAAGAAGTAAGAAATTTTTGCCTCAGAACAAAAGTAGACTCTGAAAAAAGAGCATTACCCATCCACCTCTTTGAGTTATTCACGACGTATTAGGGAAGAAAACAACCAACCAACGATAACACGGATTCCCTTTAGACTTGTGGGTCTGGCCTATCTCCCGCTATCAGCCAAGCGACCCGGCCAGCCCGAGCGTTAGGTCCTGGAGCCGCGGCTGCGGGGGGAGCAGGGCATTCCCAGGGGATGAGCTCTTCTCCTGCCCACCATGCCCAGCCCTTGTGCGGCCCAAACCACGGGGTGCACTGCGGTCGAACCCCCCCC
This sequence comes from Chelictinia riocourii, assembly GCA_026930925.1. Classification (NCBI taxonomy): domain Eukaryota; kingdom Metazoa; phylum Chordata; class Aves; order Accipitriformes; family Accipitridae; genus Chelictinia; species Chelictinia riocourii. Next base: position 14,235,382 of record JANZLP010000007.1, on the reverse strand, counting down.
CGAAGGCAAAGCACCACGTAGCCTTTTCTGGTTACCTTGCAGTTGACCTACCTGTATGGTTTTTGAAGAATCACTTAGGTGGCTATCTCGAAACAGGAAATCAGGGTTAGGTATCTCTAGAAAGTCCCAAGGGCATGCCTACACCATACAGTACAGCGTCATACTCAACCTGGAGCAGTGCAGCTGTGTAAACTGAGAGCAGAGCTAATTAACTGGCATGTTTGTACTGCTTCCAGAGCCAAATGATTATCTTTCAATGGCGCATCACTTTACTGTGTAAAAATACCCCATCTTCCTCAGAGCTGGTTCAGTGATCCCTAGTAAAACCCTGTATTACACTGCAGAGACATGTCTCATGTCCCTGAGAGAGACAAGGAGTAAGACAACGTGCCTGGCCACACCAATTGCCTTCTACAGAGCCTCACTCGCTCCTCTCACTTTTCCCAGACATAGTGCAGAAGAGCTAAGATCCCTAACTTACTACCACCAGTTCATACTTCCAGTTTCACAACATCTGGCGCTTGCAAAATGGGCACTGCTGTGATCTACTGTCCTTGTGTATCTAATTCAGAAACCGCCCAGAAGATTACTAGGATTGCTGTTTTCAGAAGACAAAGTGAATTGTAAAATAGTTACATATTTAACAGTTATTGTTGCATCTCTTTAAGATGAGAAATGATACATTAGCATGTTCAGACTTTAATGTTAAATCATGATCTCTCTTAATTTTATATGATTCAGTACAATTTAGCCAAATTCACCAATTGACAGTAATTGTAATACATGAAACCATGAACTGTCAGATTCAAAGATGTTTCTTTTTTAATAACTAATTGTAGTGCTTCAGCTCTCTGCAAAGAATTATAAAAGTTTTCCAATATTAGGGGGTTTTGGTCTCTTTTTGTTCTTTTCTCCATTTTTTCAAGAAAACATTCCTGTCATGAAATGAACATGGATCACCTCATGGATGAAAATGTATACCTGTCTGCTAAATTCTCAATATATCTGCTCAGTTGTTGAATTTGTCATATTCATTCAAGATGACACAATCTTTCCAAAAGCAAATACATTAATATATACCCTAAGAAAAGGGGAATGTAAACAGTAAAGAGCAGCTTTGTCAAACATAGTAAACAAACTGTGAAGATATTACCAAACTCAGACATTATATTAGTAATAGGCAACAAGCATCAAAAGATCTTTCTTTTTTCTCTGCACTGTGAAACAGTTGCCAGAGTAAAATTTAGAAAGGCCATCTATAATGAAGAAATCAATTTCCTAAGGTAATACATGCAGAATGATCCAAAGGGACAACTTCAAACTGGTGGAAAACAGGCATCTAAATACTCTGTGTATACAAGTAAGAGTGTGCTCATTTAATAAACTAGAGATGATAACATAATCTGTTTAACAATCTAGTCCTTTACATTTTATACTAATTTTCTTCACCAACAAAAATAACATTTACCTAACACAGTGCTTTAAGACTATATTATGGAATTTTATAAGTAATGTTAAGTTGTCCAAATTGAAATTATTACATAAGGATGAAGTGTTATTTAGGTGAGGCCTGACAGCTTCTCCAGGTCTGCAGGTGAAATAAAAGGCACCTTACCTAGCCCTTCACCCTGAAAAACCTTCCCAGTCACCAAGGTGGTCTCACGGGGAGCACAGTGCTGTAGTCTTTCATGCAGGAGGCAGTGTCTGCCCCTTGGGTAGAGGCCAATGCAATCAATGAAGGGAGGGCTGCAGGTGGGAGTCAAACGCCCAGGGTCTGCGGGAATCGAGTCCACATGCGGTGCCCTTACAGACCATTTACTATGTGAACTGCACATAATGAATTGTTTTCAAATTCAGCCATGGAGATGAAGTTTCCAGCTCTGCTATTCCAGTGCAGTTGAGACACTAAAATAGGGGAGTCATTGTCTTGACAGAGGAAGAGATGCAGGAAGTGGGGGGATCCCACTGGCCCCGCAGCCCCACCAGAGCCAAGGAGGGAGTGCAAAGCTCCCACCAAACGACTGAGTGCAGGTCCTCAGACCTCAGATCAAGGTCCTTGGACCAGCCTGGGACTTCACCTCTTTGGGAGCTCAAGGCTGGTTCTAAAATAATTCCAGAGGAAAATCCAAATCCTAAATCCTGACTCAACCTCCACAGTGACAAAATCCTCCATTTCTGGTGGAGCCATGCATGTTGCCAGAAGAGCTGAAGATAGAGCATTGTAAGAGGCAGATTACAAGCCTGCTTTGAAACAACTTCCTTGTGGTCCCAGCTGTCTGCTCTAGATTCATCCTAGACAGCAAAGGCAGGACCACACATGGCATTTCTTTCTTAAGATTTGTTAAAGTCACTTGAATGAAATTAAAGGTCACTATGCTCCTCATGAGTCAGTATTTAATTAAACCTACAAAATAACTAAAGAGACAGAGTGGCCCAGGGACACAGCACCTGTGATTTTTCTCCAGCACCACTTCTGCCCAATGCCCACCCACTAGAACCTCATTCACCGCATTAAAAAGAAAATCTGTCTTTTAATCATAATCTAATGAGCTTGGCCTACTTTCAGTTACTATTATCTCTTTCTTCATAGCAAAGTCTAACTGATGACTTTCATAAAAGTGCCCTGTAGGACGAACTCAGAAATAGCTGCAGAAACCCTTAGGGACAGAAAGCTCTTTGTAATATATGGCATGCACAAAAGGCAATGCATAATGCATACAGTACACAACGCTAGTGGGTTAAGTGTCAGAAAAGAAGTAGTACACTGAACAGAAGCCTTGGAAGAGAAATGATTTATGGAAGCAGTTCCTGGGACAGAAAGATGAGATGCGGATGAGTCATAGAGCTCTCTGTATCAGCTTTGGAGCAATAGTTTAATTTCTTTTATGGTATTGACTTTTTTGAGAGACAATTGAATTAAAAACTTTTTTTAGCATGAAATTATGATTTCCCATCATTTACCTTGTACCACTTCTGAAGACTTTTGTCTTAAAGAGGGGGAAAAAAACCCCAACCCAAACTGTATCATATTGATGCAACTGGGTAAGGGCTTTGTATATCCTTTAAGGTGTGGATGGGAATGGCTATGGCAGAACTTATTGGCTATGGCAGAACTTATTTCTGAAACCTTTCAAACAAAATGAGGCATCTCAAAAGAAAATACTCTTATGGAAGAGAAAGTTAGTCAGCCATTTCAAAAGACCAACAACAAGCTATTTGGGGCACCTAGTCCAAGACAAGACTGCAACAATAATCATGTAAAACAGAAAGGAAGAGCTCTCCTGCCTTCACTGCAGCAGGCATTTTCTTATTCCTTCCAAAAAAAGGGATGACTTCCTCACCCTGCCCAGCATCCCCCACCATGGCAGGATGCTCTCCTTTATATTTCATAAGAAGCAGAAACACAAAGGCCTTCTCCTCTTGCAGCCTACCTAAACTCCTCCAATACAGCATTTTGAGAACCTGTCCTTGACCTCCCACTTGCAGTAAGGTCACATTTACTAATCCAGCCTATGAATGCTCAACAAAATAGGGTTAAATTCATATTTTTGTGATTGTTTCTTACAGGTTTTTGAGAGATCTCTCTCTAAGCTCAATGTCTGTGGATGAGAGCTTCTATAGGGATAAACTGAAGTATTGTTACAGGGGAATTTTTAAAACAGCACAGTGTTGACCTAGCTTGAATTGTACGCTCTCAAATCTGCTGCAATAACAGTTGCAGAAAGAGCAATTTGGTGCTAATCACCAACTTTATTTTTTGCATCCTTTTGACATTACTCAAGTTTTTGCAGTTCCGAATTCCCATTTTCACCACACCCAAGTTAATGGACACAAATAACCAGCTAAAAAATGTCATGTTGATGGGTTCTAGAACATGACCTTTGAAGGAGTCAGTGATTAGATCTGACTTTAGATATCCGAAATTATACCAGATGTGGCCCACTTTTTTATTATTATTTAGACAGCTTCAATAAACTTTAGCTGCTTTGCAACATAACAAACACGGAAGCAGCTTCCCCGTTATTCTATACTCATGCCTTAGTTTGCACTGTACAACTTTTAATTCCTACCTTATCATTCAAGATTTAAATGAAGAGAAGAGGTCCCCACTGGCATAACAGAAGCACCACTGTCAATATCTCTCAAAATAGCAAGTCTTAGTCACTGGTGTCAGAAGTACAGCAAACTGGCTAATTTCATCTGGCAAGAGAATGCTGCTTAGGCTTCTCTATTGCAGCAACATTTGTTTCTGCCCTAGAAATTACAAACACAGGAGATGGCCCCAAGCAAGCCAAAGGAGACACCGGATGGAGATGATGCTCTTGTCACCTCCTCACTACCAGTGTGTCAAGGACTCAGTGAGGCAGACTCAGATAATAATCCAGTGGGATTGCCTTTGCTGCTTCCATTAACTGCATTCTCCACAGAGGAGCATCAACAAATACATGCAATCAGACACCACTTTCGGTCTCAGCAGACTACAAGGGGAGGCTGGGTAGCATGAGGCAGCTGTGTTAGTGGCACATCTCATGCCTTGGTAGTTAAGGGAACAGCACCTCATCAGCATGACATGGCATTCTATTCCTTTGGAGGTAGCAAGGGGAGAAGGACTGTCTTGTCATGAATCTCCATTTTTCACATAGGTTATTTGCCACTGTCATAATGAGCTCAAACACAGACTCTCAAAAATTAGCAATATGATGTAGTCATTTCTACAAACAGTTAGTTCTCTGCTGGTAAGACCATTTTATCCAACACTTAACTAAAGCCTCTGGAAAGACTATTCCAAAATGATCATTACCTCTGGGAGTAATCAAGATATGGGTCTTGGATGCTTTGACTGGGAAAAGGTCATATCCAAAGACCTTGCACTCAATAGAGACAAGAGAACAAAGTATACTACATCAGCTGCTCCTCTGCAACCTACAGCTCAGTAAAGGGAGGCTTACCTGATTGCAACTGTTCCTGTGCATGTCCCTAGCCTGAAGACAGCAGCAGCTTACTTCTCAATGAAAGGTAAAATGTCTCACTGCCAGAGGGTAGCTTGCTTCTGTCAACAGCCATGGTTACAGTGTTCAGAACATGCAAATTCTTCGGTTCAGGGCTCTTTGATTTTAGTAAATACAGACAGGCTTAACAGATTGCTATCCTGGTAAAAATGCAGTTCATGTTTCTTTGACTCCTGTAAGCTGATACAAAGCAAGAAAGCAACTTGAGATTTCAACTTCAACAATTTCAAACTTCCCTGCCTTGTACTATGATCTCATTATAATTCTGGCCTCAAGCAGCAATGACTTTTTATTTTGCCTGTACCTCTATCACTATGGTTAAAAGCCTAACCAGGCAATAAGCTGCTAAGATAAAGTGACACTTTGCAGGACAAAATTTAGCAAGTAACCCCTCAGCAGGGGATCACAGCAAGGACACAGGTATTTGGGAAGTGTCCAGTGGTTACTGAAACATGCTGTAGCCTACAATCTCAGACTGAAGTGCAAAAAGTGTGCTGCACACTTGATTTTGCAGGGACACTTTGCTGACTTTCCAATTCAGCTAGAGCATCCCCATGAAGTCTCAATGGCAGTCACCTTTACACTGCTCCTTTAAACTGCCCTCCTCACATCTGCCTCATAGCGTTTCTTCTGTTTGCATTTACTTCTTCCACTCTCAGCAGCAGGCAACTTCTTCACATAACTCTGTCTACCTCTCTCTCAAATAGATTTCCAGACTACCATCTCAGGTCTTCCAGCCTCCTACAATATCCAGCCCTTTAGCACAAAAGAGGAAAGAGCAGCAGATTCATGAGCTGGCAGATGCATCAGAGCATAAGCACTGTAACTGCCTTGTAGCAGCCTGCAGTCTTACGCGTACCACCTCTTGCCTTTTGGGGACGCCAGTACATCAAAACTTGTTACACATAGCATGGAGAAGTCTACTGAATCTGATACCATCACATTTTTCCTCATCTGGGAGCACTAGAGTCAATTCTGTTCCTCTCCTGTATATTCACTTAGAAAATATTAAAATATTACTGGCACAATGTATTAGTAGACTGAAATAAATACACAGTGGCCCATTATTTCTTTGCCGTGGAGCAGTCATGGGACTTGATTATCCAAGACCAGGGCAACATCAACCACCTTCACTGAAAGCAGAGGGATCTGACCCCAATGAGAACTGCAGGTGCTCCACGCCATAAGAGAACATACAGACTACACCTTGTATATGACATGTACCCATATGCAGCAGCCAGATGAGGAGGCACCACCAGATGGTGCCCCACAACAAGTACTGTATCATCTGGGGTTTGCCGAGAACCACACACCAGCTCAACCTCAGCAGAAATAGCTTCCTCTGCACAGCCTTCTGCACCATACTCTTACCATTTAGTGTCCCTGAAAGTCAGGAGCAGATAATTTCAGTTTCCGTAATTATCAATTTCCAAAGTACCAATTCACTTAATTTAAAAAATACTTTTATTAAAAAAATTAATCACAGGAAAAGCTTACAAAGAGCAAAGCTCCTTTACAAGAAATCCTTCAGAGAATATGACTAATGTACCTGTACTTTTTAAATATAATAAAACATTGAGTCAAGGCCTACTCATTTTCTTACTTTGATTTTTTCTTCTGTTGTTTTCTCTTTACAATCTTTCAATCATTTTCTGGATGGAAAAAAACATCAGGTTAGTTTCTGAATACAAGTAAAAGTCCTTTCACTTCTACTTAGAATTCAGGATTCTCACAAGCACTGCAGTACAAGAGGCCCCACGCACCCCTTTGTCTATAGCAGCAAGAGAAATGCTTTCCATTTCCAGTGCACTATATGGTACTTCTGGAGTTCTCCCAAATCCAATAAGCTTGATCTTCTGTTTTTTGGGTTTTTTTTCCTCTCTGCTTCTGTTGATTTGCAGACAATGTCCAGACACACACAGATTTACAATGAATATTTGGGCCTTTGTGTGTACATATTGACAAGAAAGGGGCAAACTCTTTAATGTCAGTCACTGCTTGTGGGTATGCAAAGCAATTGGTCTTCGAGCTTCTAATCACAGGTACAGTGACAGTTACCGAAAGTATATTTTAGTATGTTTTAAAATGCTTAATATTAGTACTCTCCACTTCTTCAGAATTTTAGGCATTCCATGTTATTGTACAAACAATGAATTCCATAGAAAAAGGCGTATTAAAAGATTATTAACGTGAAAAAGAAAAGAACTCAAACATTACTGATTGCCAACTTTTCTTGTGCAGACATGCTATAAAGGGCTTTAATTCTGTATTTTCTGAGAATGGCCACATTCACTGAATAGTAACAATCCACTGCATCAATCCTAACTTTTCCTTGTATTATTTATTTACACTATGGTAGTATCTAGAAACTCTAATCAAGACCAGACATGTA
>JANZLP010000007.1:13798422-13808742 GCA_026930925.1 Chelictinia riocourii | reverse complement strand
TTGCATCAGGCAAGGTCCTCGCCACCACAGTTCTCCTGCCCAGAAAGCCCTCTGAAAAAATGGGTGAAAAGTTGTAATTTTTAAAGTGTGGCCTGTAGTTGTGTGTTTTCTTTTTGTTCTCACCATTATCTCCAGTGTGGGTTGTTAAAGACTCGGTGTTTTCACATTTTCAAAGGATATTTTTGTTCTGTAACTGCTTTAACTTTGCATTTTCACCCAGAAACTGGGAATCGTCCCTGTTTTGTCCTAAATTTAGAGTTAAAAATAGAAGATGTGTTAAAACTGGAATTACTGACTAGTTCTTTGTATCGTTGCTGCTGGAGTTGGCTATATGCTCCGCATTGTTTATGTTCCTTTAATGCAATGTGTATTCCTGTCCTCACTGCCTTCAAAATTAAAATAAATTAAAATTTCCCAGGCAGCTGTTGCATTCTCTTCCATTTGGATTTAACAGCAACACATCTTGGAGAGTGGAGGTTTTTGTTACCTATGAATCTCAGGCACCTTCTCTCCTTATAGAGCAGTGGAAGCCCCTGGACCCAGAGGGGAAGAAGCAGTATGACAGGGAGTTCCTCCTGGATTTCCAGTTCATGCCTGCCTGTATCCAAAAGCCAGAGGGGCTGCCTCCCATAAGTGACGTGGTTCTCGACAAGGTGAGAGGAGAGCCAATAAAACAGGTGCGTGCAATTTTTTTATTATAAATAAAGATCCTTAACACATGCTTTATTCCCGCACCATTTTGATGCAGACTTTTGTTGGGAAGGGGAAATAATTTGGCTGATGCCACATCACAAAATTCCTCAGAGGCGTCAGTGCCTAATGAATGTGCACAGATTATTTAAAAAGTGATGTGTTTTTAATGGTCTGTATCTGGATTAAGTTATACTGGGTTGTTACTAAAATTTAAAATGATACAGCCATGAAGACCTAAGGATATAAGCAAAGCAAGACTGAACAGAGAGGCAGTGTCTTTCATTAGATCAATTCTATGGTTAGAAAGCACAGGCAAGCTTTCAGGCAAACTCTTTTTTTGGGTCTAAAACAGTTGTGTCACTATTTATGAGCTGATCTAATAAAAGATCTTTAAAACCTCGACTCTCGAGAAGGTTTATGATTTCTATCCAGCCTTATTACAGGTGTGATTTTCTCTGCTGTATGTCTGCGCTTATTGAAATACTTGTTACTTCTGAAGTGCTGACACCAAGACCTTATTCTCACCTCAGTTAGAACTATGCAGTTCATTCATTTTGATGTAACCACTACAGACTCTCTCTTAAAATTCAAGCACAGATCAGGATATAGGTGATCCTCACGTGCAGAAACATTTCCACTCTGAATTTGATACCCAGACAAATTGTAAAATGCAGCTTTGTTCCCAAAACTGTTTCATCCACCTACTAGTTTTCCATGATTGCTTCTCAGTACTCTGTCTGCTTTTAAGCTTCCTTTGCTCAGTTGGCCATCTGTCTTGTTAACACAGAAGACATTTGTTTGAGGGAAGGTGGCAGTTTTGTGATCCTGAACCAAGACTATCACATTCATTTTGCAGAAGATGGGCCTGTGTCGCCATAATTCTATCCTCCATAAGCTGTGCTCAGCCTTGAAATGTTTCTGAACTCCACCTATTTCTTCAAGAGTCACCTGCGGAAGACGTATTTTAAATTAAATGCGTACTTTTAGTGTAAGCATGGATGCATAAAACTTGCACAGTTTATTGAAAGCATTAATTTGGGTATAAAATATGAATATTGCAGTTTAGCAGAGATTGTCTGTGGACTTGCATGAACTTTGGTAGCTGCAGCACCTGCTGAACAGATCCTATTTGTTTGTTCTGCTCCATGATGCAGGTCAATCAGCCGAAATTGCCGCTGAGGACTCTGGACCCTCGGATATTGCCTCGAGGACCAGACTTCACACCAGCCTTCGCTGATTTTGGAAGGCAAACCTCCAGTGGAAGAAACGTGCCTGGAAGTGTGAGTTTACCCCAACTTGCTAATTTAAAAACTGGCCTTACACCGATGAAGTCCATCCTCATGCTTTTCAGCCTCTTCCGATGCTCCAGTGGTTCTGGTTTTGTCAGGATGAATGCAAGGGTGATGTTTTCTTGGCTGTCAAAATGTAGGCAAATTAGAAAAACGTGGATGTTTTTAACTGGTACGTATTGGTCTTAAATGGATTTGATCTCCTTCCCCTTTTTCCTGTGCGAGAGGCATGGAAATACATTTCCACGCTGAGGACCTGGCAGTCACATGTGTGCGAACACACGTTTCTTGTACAACAACCCGGTGTCAGTGTGTGTCATCATAGGAGTCTATTTTATAAAATGTGCCGATAGGGCAAATGGATTTTACTAAGCAAATAAAAAAGAATATACACAGTGCCTGTGTATGTTCTTGCTTCCTCTATGCTTCCACATGTTGCTTTGCTTCGATCACTTCATTCCTTGTTTTCCTGCCTTTTCCTCTGCTTTCCTTTCACCTCCTCTTCTTTTTCCTGTGTCTGGCTTTGCCCAAACTCTGAAATCTCTTTCTGAATTTTTCCTTCTTGCCTTTGCTGTCTCTTGTTCTTGGGGTGCAGGTGCCCCCAACACTGTGTTATGCCATGCACAGTTCTCTTTTTGTTGGCATGCTGTTGGCAATTCCTGCCTGAGTTGTAATGAATAATCCAAAATTAAATTCCAGATAAAGAAATCTGTTTCTTTGTGCTGTGTGTAAAGGCAGCTGTTACAGTGGTTCATTTTAGGTAGACCTTGTAGGTGATTTATTTTGGAATTTGCTGGCCGACATAGAAAAGGCATAAAAGAATGAGGACAGAAGAGGTCTTGAGGAATCTGCAGGATTTAATGCTATTGGTCTGAAAGGATGTCATGCAAACTCACAACATTTCATAGAGCAATGAGCAGCCTGACCAGTTATCTGTTTCCTTACGTCTGCTGTGAAAAGTGCAGATTTTCCCTTGTCCTCCTCTCCCTTGCGCAGGCTTTGTGTAGAAGCTGTTTCAGTTTTACACAAAAGTAACACTGACTTAAGTCCCGCACTTCTGATTGTACGTTTCTTTGGTTCTTAATTAGCAAAGCCTTATATACATGTTTTCTTGTTTTCCCTGCCATTTATATTCTCGTGCATGATTTTAATGAAAGATGATCTGCAAGTTGTTTATTGAACTACAGCAATTTTCTGGAGAGCACATTCTGTAACACTTGCTAGCTTACTGAAAATGTCATCCCAGCTGGTGTGAAAGTACTGTGGCTTCAACATCCTATTGCTCTTTTAGATGCTTGCTGTATCCTGTACCTTTCTAATATGAAAAGAGGAGACTCTCCGATCTGTGTCAGGTCTCTGTTTTTCATATAACTTAAAATAAGACTACAGTAAATTATTTAGTGGCTTGATTATTTGTGTGTGTGCTGAGTTTGTTTTTTGTTTGTTTGTTAAAGTGAGGATATTTCCTGATACTTTAGAAAGCTGTAATCAAATATTCAAAGACAACTGGTTTGCCGGCACTACAGAAGGAAAGGAGAATGTCTCTACTGTTTAAAATTAGCCCCTGGAGTTTGCATCAGAGCAGTCCTAAACTCGTCTGTAATTCAGTAAATTACTTGTATGTTTCAATTACCTCCAGTAATATTCTGAGTAAAACTATGTCTCTAAAGGAGAGCAGGATATTGGAAACAGATTCGCATCTGTAGGTGTCAGGGAACTATTGGTTTATGAAAGGATAAATGATGCCAGCATGCTGTGTTCAGTGAGGTGGGCTTCAGGAGACTGAGCTTTCCTACATGTAAATACCTGGGGGCTGGCAAAATGGCCTTTTTAGCCCCTGTCTGCTCTTGGGGACACCGACTGCATTGCTATTACAGTGTTAGCCTGCATGGTCTCTATTTCATCTTGCAGGGATTGAGGAAGTGGGAGAAAATAACTGCTGTAGAGAAATGGGGTATTTGGAAGTATTAAGAGCAAGTAAAGGTTTGAATGAGAGCAGTCAAAATTAAGAAATTATTTGTACTAGAAATGGTATTGTACTACACAGGTCTAGTATAGCAGTTCTCAAATACTGTCTACCTTTGAGAAAGTAGTGTAGACCAGTAGCGATGAAATAATGTATTGTGAAGAACAACTGTCATCACTCTACATGTTTTGGGGAATCGTATTCTGGCTGAGATCCCTTTCCCAATGAGAACAGCATGGTGGAGATTCATGGTCTAGTAAGAACAAAGTCCAAGGGCTGCTTATGAGATTGCTTGATTGAAAACATGCCAAAGATAAAACTTTGCAAAATAGGATGAATCTTGGGCTCTTGAGATGCCAGCCTGGTGGAAAGTCTGAACAGAGGAATATTTTGAGTGTTCACCACTCTTTAAAAGCACTGGCAGTGAAGCATGGAATTAGAGGCCAAACTTCAGGCTCATGTATATAAATTCTTAGGCCTTCAAGAAACAATTACAAGGTGGAAAAAATAGGCACCAGCTTTATTGCTTAAACATCCTTCCAGGATTTTTCAAACTATGTTCCCGGAAATATCCTGTCAAAGCAACATTCATAATTGTAATGATTGTGCAAACTGATCATCCCCGGGGTGTGATTTAAGCTGCAAACATTTTGCATAGTAAACAATGTTTTTGCCTTACCCTGTGGCTCTAATTATCTGCTCTGATGCATAATGTAGCAAAAGTGCTTTGGTGAAAAGCAGCGTTTCCATTTTGTACTGGTTTACGTGAAAAAAAACAAACCAGTTCCAAACTTCTCTGTTTGCAACAGAATTTCAGTAGCATGGCTTCTCTCTGCATATTGTATGAATTGCTGGCCTAGAAGAAAGGATTTAGTTCTGTCAAGTTTTTTACTAAGAATTTGCTGAAGTTAAGGACAAATGGATTAAAACTGAGACACTCAAGTAGGAATTCACAGAGGTGGCTTTTAATAGACAGGGTATTAGAATTGGAAATTGAAGGGCTAATTACATTCACTTTAATCATTATCATAAGGAAGTACTTTGAAGTGTTTTAAATTAATGTTTTATAAAATAGGTTTTTTAAAAAAAGATCATAGAAGCAATCATTCCCTGCTGAATGACGTGTTTTGGGAGTGTGGCTTTACGTTTCTCTAATATTCTATCGGTGTAGGACTTCTTACTTTGGTGCGCCTAGAGACCTGTGTTTTACAGGCACATCAGAGCAGGTTGCATGCAGTGTTTGATAAGACTAGCTTTGCATAAATGTGGTCTTGGCAACTTGTTGCCGTGCCATCCAAAACAGCTGTCTAGTCTCGAATTACCCGGTATGGCCAAAGCCTTGTTTGTTAGCTACTTTGTCATGATCTACAAATCCTTTAATCTGCTGTTTTGCCGTTCCTCTAGCAGCATGCTCAGAGATCAGGGCAGGCAGTGGCTGGGGATTAGGTGACCTTTGGCGCTCTGTTTAGCATTACACTGCAGTATCCAGAGTCTAATATGTCAGCTTCAGAAAAGCTCTGCATATGATAAACGTAAAAGCTGGACAGCAAGATGTTATCCTACGTAACTATCTGCAGTGGTTTTTTTGACTTTCATTCTGGCTCTTGAACCCTGGGCTGCAATCCGTTTAGGAGAACAACAGGAAAATGCAAATTTTTCTCCAGCCTTTGGAAAGTGAAGTGCAACGCACTTAGGAACTGGGTGGAAAGGCTCTGCAGAGGGAGCTGAGAGATCTCTGCTTCTCAAGTGGAAGTGCAGCCTCTTGAATTACAGAAAAAACCCAGGTTTTCTCACATACTGTGTTCTGCTGTGCTGTGATAATTGCCTCTAGTAACTGTGCTAGCTAGTGCGCTGGTTGCAGTGCTGGCACGCTGGGATATGCTCTAGGAACAGAAAGGCAGTTCTGTTTTTAATTATGCTCTCAAAGTCCTACTGGTAGTAGTGTGATGCAGAACTGTGACGGGCTGTCATAAGTGATTGACAGGAAGGTCATGGGCTCTACATGACTGGAGTTTTTTTAAGAATAGGTTAGAATATATTAAAAATGAGAAATTTTAGCTGGTCCTGCCCGGAAGCTGGGGAATGGACTAGCTGGCTTCGTAAACCCTTTTCCAGAATTATTTTCATAATCTCTGAATTCAGTGATTGCAATAAATGACTGATACATCCATGCATAACAACCAGTGTGTCCCAAGAACAAATGAATGGTGTAACACATAGAGGAAAGGTATAAGTGTAAACAAGCTTATTTTCCCTACTGTTATCATGCTGCAGGGAGGGTGATTTTTTTTTTCCTCCTGTTTTTGTATGTCTAAAGGCATTTCATCATGTTTAGCACTTACTTCAGACTCCCTGCTGTCATAGGGAGCTGAAGGAAGAATTAAGCTTACTCTCCTTAGCTGTTCTGTTGTTTCAAGAAAATATCTGTGATTTTCAGACTGGATAAATACAGGCTTCTCAGGACCTCTGAGGCTTTCTGAATTCAGACGGGGGGGATTTTCCTTAGTGAAAAGAAATAATGAAGTACTTTGTAGACTAGGGAGCAGCTTTCTGCTGTGACATGGGGTCAGAACACTGATACTCAAAGGCACAATGTCCTCTTTCCCTCAGCAGAGTAAGAGTTGTCCAGACCATAGGCTTTTGCAACCAACACGCAGAAAGGGCACATCGGACCGCAAGCACACATGACAGCAGTAAGATCATAAAAATTGTAGTACTAGTGGGAATGGGAACCAAGTTCAAGCTGCATGGGGTTAGGTTAAAGTAACTTCTCAATGAAGACCAGCCATGCAGTCGGACATGTGTGACATGTCTGACATAAGTGTTCCATTGGTCATTGCTATTTTGGAGTGGATGTGATGACCATTTATGAAATGAATAGTCTGCTCTTAAGGAGGGCAAAATCCTGTCTGAAATCAGATGCATAAATCCTATTGACATTTAGACATCTCCAATTTTAGCAAGTAACACATAATCCTACAGCACAAAAAACCATAGCTGTGTAGATATGCTGCATGAAGAGAAGAGAGATGTTTTGAGTACTGCCGTTCTCTGTAGGACATGCTAACCTTTCTAGAACTAGAGATTTTTGAAGCTGTGGTAAGTTAGACTTCTCTAGCTCCTGCTCCCGGCTCCTCTGAGACCTATTTATCCGTGATTTTTGTTAGAGTACTTGTAGGCAGTAGAAAGTTGTTTTTTCTCCTGGGGATGGGAGATCACCCCAGCTCTCCTCCACACATGATTTTACTTGTCCCCTTCCAACTTCCCACTTTTCTACATCCCTTGTTTGCTTGCATATGTATCCACCCCTTAGTGAATCCACCAAACTTCAGATTTCTTCTAACCTGAACGAACACAAGCTGTACTATAGTGCCCACAAGGCTTTCATGCAGGTACAATACAAAATCAAAAAGGGATTGCCTCTTCATGCTGTAGTCATGTCAGAGGTTACAATTTCATCTGGCTTGAACCTGCCCAAGGACTGGACCTGTCCTTGGACCACTCTTTTATGCAGCGTTGCTCCCTGTAAAGCAAAGATACATAGGAGGACTGAGAAGCAGCTGGATGCCAGTGGGGCCATTCAAAGCCTTGTGGAGGTCTTCAACCTTCTCTCAGGGAGACAGTCTCCGCACGCAGGCAGCTTGCAGCCATAGGGGAGGGGAAGAGCCATCGCTATGCAAAAGTGGGCCAGGTTAGCCGTGGCAGAGAGCAGCCACCACTGACGGGCAGCGTGGTGGCCTAATGAGGTGGTCGGCTCCTTCCCCGCCGCAGCAGACAGGTGTCTAACCTCACGCAAAACCGTCACGGCAATTGGAAGTAATTGGAGGTCTTTTCGCCAGGCTCAGCAGGGAAAGCACGGAGCGAAAGGGCATGGGTGAACGACTGCCGGGGCTTGGCCATGGTCCCCTCCGGGTTGGGGCGTGCTGGTGGTGGCCGGGTGCGGAGGTTGGCAATGCCACTGCCCGCTCCGGGATACCCCTCCAAGGCAGGGTGCAAGCCCCACCATTGCCAATCAGCCATAACTACTAAGAGCCTTTAAAATAAACCCCAGTAAAAGCAGTGCTGACATCACAGATTATATAAAAGGCCAGTTGTAGACAGCAGTGTTGCCTCTGTGTTGTTATAGACTCCCTTCCACCCTTCTTACTCCATTTCTCATCAGTGGCAGTGGCTCAGGTCCCATAATAGAAAGTCCCATGCTTGTCCTGGTCTCACCACACACAGAGCAGGAATTTGGAGCAGCGTTGTTTGGGGAACTTCAGAACATTTTCTCCCAAAGTGGTTTTTGTTTCTTTTAAAAGCATTATTATTTAACAGTTTGATTAAAAATAATACTGAAGTGTGAGAAGGGGCACTTGTGACACACTAACCTGACCTACTAATTTAAATTCCAAAATGCTCTACCACAGAGCCCCTGAAATGGAAGGCATTTAATAACTGAGTTTGCTAAGGACACGTGGAGGGGTATTCTTGGACCAAATCCTCTCTTTTTTTGATACAGATGAGACTCTCCAAAACATCCTCTTATCCCCAAGCTGCTGCATAGCTAAGGTGCAGACCTCATCAGCTCCCAAAAGCCACAGATTAAGACTGCTCTGAGATCTTGCAGAAGCCAGACTGGCAATCCCCGTACAAGGCACGTCACCCAGGGCACAGGTGAGTCTCCTGAGCACGGTACCGCTTCCCCTGCGAGCAAGGACGGGCACAGAGGGCCAAGCTGAGCCAGAACGCTCATGCCAGCGAGGGGAGAACTGAAGCTTTTGGACAGGGCTATTGTCTGCACAGAAATAATGAAGCCACCACTCCAGACATTTTCCCAGGCTCAGGACAGCCAGCACTTTCCAGGATCAGTGCATTTGCTCTGAGCATACAATATGTTTTCCTGCTATGGGTATCTAGCACGCCACAACATTAAAAACAACCCTAAAAAGCCCCTCCTGACTTTTCCGTAATGGAAGATTAATTAACAACCAATACACTGCAAAACTGGTGCATAGCCACTTTCTTAAACACTTGCGTATTTCACCGGCTGAATATAAGAGCCTTTTCACTGGGGGACAGTACGACCTCATTGTTCAGATTTTGGCTCAGAAACCATCAAAAAGAGAGGGGAAGCTGCAGTCTCCCATACTGACCCCTCTTCCTTCAGTAATTGTTAATGCAATTGATGCTCTGAGACATTTAAGTTCTTTGTGTCAGTTTGCTCCCTGACTCAGAATTTTCTCTTAACCATAAAAGCTAACTGTAATTTTGGTTTGCTCCAGGGTGGAGGGAGCAGTTGGACAGCCTTGGTGGTGGCAATGAGACAGCAGGACTCCCAGTATAGGGCAGGGAGGTGACAAAGAGGAGTGTGCAGTTCAGAAGTAGGGACTGAGAATTGAGCACAGACGGGTTCCACCATGTCCCAGGATTATTAAAAGGACAGAAACAATTACCAAAGAGAAAAGAGCATCTAAATTGGCCTTTGGGAAAGAATGGTGTTAAGGAAGTTTCTCTAAACACTGGAAGAAGAGACAAAGCAACCACTTTACAGTGTATGCATGGTGGAGGCAACTGAACCCTCAAGACAAAAGGACTAGCACAGAAAAGCAGAGACTGTGGTCTGGAGAAAGGACATGCAACAGAAAATCTGATTAATCTTGAGGGTAGAATGACTGAAATTCAGTCCTTGGGGAGTTTGGAATAAAATTATCATCATTCTGTTTTGGAGAAAGGATTAGAAATTACAGCATCTTCACAGGCAGGAAATAAGAAAAAAGCATCAAAATAATATTAAGTTTTTCCAAATTAGGCAACAGCTGAGATTCCCATTTCTTGGTCCCTCAAGCTGCCAGGCACTCATCTTTCCTTTCCAGTAAGCCGAGAGGGAGCCAGGTGTCCCCAAGCCCATTCCCAGGCTGTCAGGAGGGTGCAGCAGAGGTTGCCAGAGTGCTGGCTTCTCCACAAGGAAACCATGGAGCTGGGTACCCTCAACCCGGGCAGCTGCTGGGGCACATCTATGCTAAACCTGCAGACACTGGAGCCAGGAGCAGCTTGAATGGCTGGGGGGCATGAAGCCAGCAGACCCTAGAAACCCAAACTCCCCAAGAGCTTGCCAAGCAGCTTGGCAGCAACCAGGCAAAGGGCCAGTGCTTCAGCACAAGTCAGTAGTAACCTCTTCTCTGCTTTGGTATTAGCTAGTTGGTCTTCTCCTGATGGTAATCATTGCCTTTCCCACCATGAAGCTACATGCGTAGCCTCTGAGGTGGTTCCACACCCCACCTTCTACCAGCCCTTGCAGCTGGGTGCAGCAGAGAGTTGTCTAGATGTGACCCCAGTGCAGCCAGCAACATCTCCTTGTGTCATACTTAGTCATACTTGACACTTACTTCC
>JANZLP010000007.1:13616143-13628840 GCA_026930925.1 Chelictinia riocourii | reverse complement strand
GCCCTCCATGCTGTGCTGGTTTTGGCTGGGATAGAGTTAATTTTCTTCATACTCAGTGCTCTACATTATTGTCCTTAATGGAAATACTGTATTTAGTCTTGATTTCCTATGTAATGCCTTCCTTGTACTGATTTTTACAGTGACAAAAAAATGTATAATTATATGTATATATTTCATAGTTAATTTTTTTTTTTTTTTTTTGCAACATACAGCTCAGTGTGACCGTCTCTCTTACCCTGCGCTTTAATCTAAAAGCTACCAAAAGTGATGGCTTTTGTTGGGATTAAATCCTTTCTCCAGTCCCTTAAGGCATTTTAATTTTTCTTCTTGAAATTTTTAATCTAGCTGTCCCTTGAGCATTTTCCTCTACAATTTTTTTTCAAATTCCTTGAGATATGATTTTCTGGGGGGTAGGAGAGTGGTTTGTTTGGTTGGGGTTTTTGTAGTTTGACTTTTAATGAAGTAGGAATAGCCAAATGATCTGAAAAAATTGCATGCAGGCAGGACCAATTATAGAAGTTGCCTAGAAGTTCTTTGTCATTTCTCAGATTTGTTAATTTGAAATAAAAATCTTAGTTACATATGTAAAATAGCTTATTTACTTTTAATTTCAAGTCTCATGACTGTTTTATTCACTGCTGTTTTTTAAAACCAGTGGAACAATAATATCTTAATTTCTTCCATAAATGACTCTAAAAAGTGCCACCTTTTGTCAGTTCAGAGTGATGGGAATTTGGAAAGAAAAATATTCCAGTTATATCTCTGAGTATTAGCTTTAGTAGTGTTTAGTCTCCATTTCATACTTGGGAATCCAAATCTCCTATAATGACATAGTTCTCAATAATTTGCTATTGATCTAATAGCAACATTACAAAATTTCACCTTTTCTCCCCATACCAAGCACTTCTCAGAATGGCTTTTACAATCTTTCCTCAAAGTATGACCCTAAACCAATTCAGCATTATTCATGCTGCAGTTTCTTATTTTATTTGAAATGATAAAACAGGATCTCACAGTATTGATTCCAAACGTGGTTTAAAAAAAATCCTCACCTTTTTTTTCTCTACTGTTAACCTTTTGGAGGTCGAATTTTCTGGATTTTAAAATTTTTTTCTTCCGTAATTCTGGGATGTAGAACCTTCTCAGAAAAAAACCCAAATAAACAAAAAAACCCTGAAGAATTGCCCAAATACCTAGTAAGTCTGTATCATGATATGTTTCTACGAAGTGAGCTGCAAGAAAAATAGTCAGTATAGTGACATTTGTTCAAGAATTAGGAGAACAACCAACAGCTTACGAATATACATACTTCAGTTGTAAAGGTGTGTTACCATTTGGTAATGTCAGGATGGCCACAATCAATAAGATACACCCTAGTGAAGGAGTTTTAACAGAAGCCAGATCCATAAAAAAATTGGGTGCAGCAGATGGCTGGGAAAACAGCGTGTTGTGAAGGAAGCAGGACACTCATTGAATTAGGGCATCTGAAGCACTTTCTTTCAAGGGTGGTCAAATATTAGAAGAGGTTGCCTGGAGAGGCTGTGAAATTGCCATCGTCTGAGGTGCCCGGTACTCTGCTGACAGGCCCTGAGCAACCTGACCTCCCTGGCCCGGCTCTGAGTGGGGGCTTGACCCTCCAGAGGTCCCATGCTACCCAAATGAGTCTTATGATTCTGTGGTTGTCAGCAAGATTAAGATCTATCCCGCGTAGGCCGGGGGAGGAAGAAAAGCATGCTTCACTTGTCTTTGTCCTCAGCACTATGCTTAACAAACCACGTGCCTGGGAAAGCTGGGTTGCAGTCAGCCAGGGAATGTATCAGAGGTACCACGATATTATCAAACTTCGCTGGCTCTTGCTGCTGCTGGCAATCCGTGGCCAACCTAAACACCAATGTGAAACTTGGTTTTAGTACTTGTTTTACTATTTGTGCAGAGCACTGCAATGTCATAACCTAAAAGGGATTAGCAGTGGCTCAAAGGGGCAAAAGGAGGATTAATCAGTAAACTATCTGTATCTTCATCATCCCATGTTTATATTCAACTTTATTTATGTATTGACATGGCATACAATCTTTACCACTATTATACCAATTTCTCTTCTGTACGATTCTTAGGGTCAGTAGCTCATCAGATAAAAAGCCTTCCTTTTCTCTTCTGTGCTCTTCATGGAAAGTGCTGATTTTTTTTTTTCTTCTTTTTTTTTTTCCTTTTGATAATTAATACTAATCCTTGGGTTACTTCAGGTACTGGTTCTCCTTGGCCACTTCCCCCTCTGCCTCTTCCCCCTCCAGATTATACTCCCTTCTTCCCTTATGACATGAATGGAGTGTGGTCAGCAAGGCAGGGCTGAGGATCATTAGCAGGAATTGAACTTTCTAAAATGGATGAACTTAGCTGAGTCCATATCTTAGGTGAGAGACATTGAAAAGTACTGAATGGTGAGTACTAGAGTAAAAAAAAATAATGCGTAGTGTGTGGTTATAGACAGAAAGGGGTAAGAATGATTTTAAAGTTATTCCAGTCCAAGGGAGAGCTGTGCAATACTGTTAAAAATAACCAAAATCTGCAAAGAACTATAGCAGAATTTGACTGAAAAAGAGAGTAAGAGCATTACCAGTATAGTGTGTGTGTATTCATAACTCCCTCTAGTGACAAGCTGTAGAGACTACATAAATTCCTCTCAACGGGAGGGTTTACTTCAGTCCAGTTGCAGAAATTTGCACTCAGTGCAAAAAAATGTTTCAGTCAGACTTCACTGAAGTTACATTTTTAAGCAATCTTTGAATATTGCTGTTACATTCTTCTGTTTTTTGTTTGCTTGTTTTTGGCCTCAGCTGGGTTTAGACACCTGTCTTTGTTTTCACAAATTCTGACTGGCACAGAGAAACGGTGTTTATGAATGAGATCTGCAGCTGTGATTTGCATAGGTAAATGTTGGTTATAGTTATAAGTAAAAGCACAGTCCCCTAAATGACACTGTCTCAAATTCATGGATGTAGTGTGGGCACTTAGAAAATTTGGGCCTAGTCATGCACATATATTATTCGTGGGTTTTATATCCAGTGTATATAATTGAAGCAACTGCAAGTGAAGGACTGCCCCCCCCCCCAAGTCTGTGACTCACTCTAACCTCTTTATTTAGAAAGCAAACTTTCTAATAATTTGAAAGGATTTTTTTTTTTTTTTTTAAATACGTGCTGAATCTGTGTTTAGTAATTTTGCTGTTTGACATCATAGGCCCTTCTGGATGTGTTGAAAAAGCAGCACTCACCTGTTCTTGGGACTCCATCAGAGAAGGGTGACAGGAACAGCCTTGAGGACACAAGAACCCAACTTGAAGTTCTCAGACAGCAGGTGAGAACAGCTGGAAGTAAGCCTGGATAGATTTCATACAGCAATATTTTGCCCTTTCTCCCAAGAATTGTGCCTGGTAGACTTGCTGTGTAGAGCTTTTGAAAGGAAGAACCAGTTTAGCCATAGCCCATTCAAATGGTGTTTCCTAAGATTCTGTCATCACAGCAGTGTCCACAAAATGAAACTGAATCCTTGCAGAAAGACTGGAGCAAGGACTTGTATAGGACTTGAGGCAGCAGAATGGCTCCTCTGATTCTTAGAGACACGCTGCCAGCTCTCTGCTGGGGACTGAATTTCATCCAGAGGGAATGCTAAAGTTCATAAGTTACTGATTGTGGGTTTTGCTCCTTTTTTTCTTAGTAGTTGAAAGTTTAGTGAATTATCTAAGAATCGTAGTCTTGGAAAACTAGAGTGTTGGCATTACAATTTTTCAAAGTGTGAGGCAAAACGTTTGCATCCATAACCTGCATACCAATCACTGTAGAGAAGTATATTTATTATTTTTCAGTCTTTGTTCTGTGCAATTCAAGTGCTTTGTGCACTCTTTTTCTTTCCATATGAAAGAATCTGTTTAAAACCACGATACTTTTCAGATAATTTTACATTTTAGGTCTGCCATCCTGGACAGTGTTAGGGTTAACATTATTGACACACAAATGGATGTGATCAGAATGGGAATTTTATTCAATGGGAATAAAATACTTGTTTCTGTCACGTTTGACAGCAGAGCCAGATTTTGCTCTCTAATGTAATGCTTGCCACATGCTGGAGAATAAAATCCTGCACTTGATTGTACAGTAATGAGTTATTTCGTTCTACACAATAAAATAGAGTAAACCAGTTTTTTTCAGAATTCTCTTGGGGTATCCATTTTATGAATGTCTTTTTCTAGTTGTATAAATCAGTACAGTGAGTCCAGACTTCCTTCTGCACGAAATGGAGCAGAAGGCTCTAACTACGGAGGAGGGATTCTTGGGACAAAGAGCAATGTGACCGAGTCTCACCAGAGCTTGGCTGTCATCAGCCCACCCCTGGCCACGACAGAAGAGATGAAGGCATTCATTCCTTGAGAGGTGCCCCCTTGTTTCTCAGGGTAGCAGAATATATGGCAAAACTGTGACGAAGTGGTTCCCTTGCAGCCTCATCAAATCATACAGCTGGTGAGCGGGAGAGAGGTGGGGCAGAAGAGAGGGAATCTGGAGAGAAGAAATGAGGAAATACTGAGGAGAGAAGCATGTAGACGGACAGGGGTATAAGAGACCTAGATTTCTGCAAGTGACAGCTTTGTCTCTGCTTTGGAGGGCCAGGGGCACTCATGGCTCCTCCAGGCACAGGCTGCAGAGCTGAGCCCCCACGCGGCCACACAGAAAGCCTTTGTTCCTTTTACACAGTGTTTTTCAGGAAGGGGATTATATCTAGTTGGGGACCATCAGATCCAAAAAAAAAAAACAAACCTTGCAAAAATTGCCTGCAGCAGGCAAGTCATGAAAATAATTGAGAGTCCTGTGTTGACTTTTTTCTTCCACTGAGGTGTTAACATTTCTTTAGTCCTCCTGTGAAGTTATAGTGCTAGCAAAAAGAAAACTGGATCTGTATGATGGGCAGGGCATCAGCCACAGCAAGCAACTTCTATTGAAATAGACTGTCGGCAGTCTTCAGTGAGCAACCAAGAGGACACGAAAGGACTTCTGAAAGTTCTGGTGGTTGTTCCCATCCCAACATGCTTTTGCTGTTATTTGTCAGTAGAAGTGCCACCAACCTCCAGCTGCTTACTAGGTGGCTGCCTGCCCATTATCTGAAGAATTAAGCCAGTCAGCTTAACACAAATTAATTTACTGGTTTGTATTTCACTTCTGAATCTGTGCGCTCGCTGCCTGTGCCTGGGGTGGTCAGATATTTTTTTAATGGGATGAAGCACTATGATTCCTGGCGACATAGAAAGAGCTAAGCTATGGCATCCTTCAGTATTTCAAAGGCAGCTTATCTTCTAGGAATAGGGTCAAACCTCTGTATTTCGATTTTGAATTGTGCATGTAACATTCCCCTGTGCTTCTGCACTGGGGCAGGTAGGTTCTTTGGGCTGCAGTTTGAGAGGATGAATAACCACCTCCTGATCCTAAGGGAAATATCACAAACTCTTGATCACAGGGTTTAAGGAACAGTCCAGAGGTCAGATTTTGGCTTGTGAAGCAAAATTAATTGACTTGGCAAATAGGCTGAGAAGAGGAGCCCACAGGAGCAGTGAAACCACTGGAGGTAGATAGGTTTTTATCTGTATATGGCAGAGTTTGAAGGACCTGCAGCACTCCTACCCTCTCCTGATCACAACCTTGTGCAAGGGCAAAGCCAGAAGCTATCAGCGAGATGAAAAATCCATGCTCCCATCCTGCTGACCTGCACGCCTGTCACGTACAGAGACCACCACCACCCCAACAGGACACTGCTTCCAGCCCACCCATGTGAAGCTTTCCCCATCTGGTCCCCTTTATCTAATTGCTGACAGCCTTGCTTCATGGCACAAATGGGAGGACCTTCATTTTTGCTGTTTGTATCTAACAGATCTGGCCACCTTGTCTGTACAGGAACCACAGGGAAGCAAATCCATGAAGCCTGAAGCAATATAGGGGTCTGATCAAAGAGACGCAAAGTTTAGAATTCAGCATATCGATTACAAAGAGGTGGCAATACGGTCAATACTGTACAGCTGGTGGAAAAATCAAAACTGCAGCTATGTTGAAAACATCAGCATTTCAACATTTGCTCTAATGGAGATAAGGTGCTTAAATACCACTTTCTGTTTGGCTGGGCTTCTTTGGAATGGAGAACTCAAAAAAATATGCAATGGATATATTTCATTTTTGCATTTGTGATGAGAGCAGCCCTGATCAGCAGAGGGTCTGCAGGAGACCCTCACAGAGCTGGCCCCCAGGGACCCACAGCAAAGCTGGCAGAAGCAGCAAGCTGGGAAGAGAGGTACGGGCAAACAGCATCCCTTGGAAAGAGCACCTGGTTAACCTGACAGCACCAAAGTTTGAGGAAGCAGCAGCACAGACCATAGTGTAACCCCCAGGGTGCCTCAGCCGAGCCAGAGGCTTCTCCAGGGGAAAACTGCAGGTTCAAGAGAACATTGCAGTCACTTAAAAATAACTTGATGCCTACTGTCTCAGAGAGAAGGCATTGCACTGGGCAATTAAGTCCTAATTGAGTTTTCTGTTATATGTATGTGAGTAAAAAGAAAGGACTTGGATACACACATAACTATATGCAAGGCATAAATAGAAGTCACAGTCTGTGATACTGTTAAGCACAAATATAAAACAGTCTTTGGAAGAACCGCTTTTTGGACACGACTGCATCCACAGATATTTCTGAAACTATTTGTGCACCCAGCAGCTGCCCCAGCAGAGCAGACTGTGGGGGCCCACCCAAAGGTGGGCAGATGCTTGGGGGAGGAATGTCAGACAGAAAAAAAACCCTGGATGTCGGCTGTCGCATACAGACCTACCTACAATCAAGCCATTTTGCCGAAGCTGGCAGAGCTACATGCACACACGTATGCGTGCGCAGACAAGGAGATGTCACAGCTGAGCTACCTGACCGAATCTACCCCGCACAGAGAACCAAGGCAAGGTGGTAGGGCTGTAAAAGCAAATCTGCGGCAGAGCCGAAAGGGGTCCCACAAAAAGCCCTGTTCAGTGGAGAGGTAGGCTTCTTGCCAGCTTTTAAAAGGCTGCCTTTGAGGGGAGGTTTGAGGGGAAAAGACCCTTTGTGCTTATGCAAAACAATTAGCTGGGAAAGGCTTCTTCGGAGATGCAAAAGGTAACAGCTGGGGCTGCAGGAGCAGGCACAAAGTGCCCGGGCTGCATCCCTGCAGCTCCCCTCGGGGCTTTCAAGAAGGATTTTGTCTCTTCAGTGCTACACACAGAACTTCGACATAAAGCCAATTATTAGCTGGGTTCTTTTGTCAGTTTTCCTGTATGCTTTTGGGGAAAAAAAGGAAAGAAAAAAGGTCCAATTATTAAAACTGTACTGTTTTCTCCAGCTGAAGAGCTTTACCTAGCACAGACTAAATGGTTTTGTTTTCCCTTCCCTTGTGTGGCTTTCCTTGTTACAGAAACCAATTGGAAATCATTAGTGGAAATATTAGTATGAAAAGCTAATGGTTTTAGTCATTCATACGCATCAGTCACCAGATATTTCAAAAGCTGCTACCTAGAGTACTGTTAATGTAATTTGCAATACTTTTATTTGATGCTGTCAGCCCCCTTGGATTTGCACAATACAGTGAACAGCGGCAGCTCCAACCGCGCTGGCTCGCAAGGGCTGAGCCTTCAGCTTCCCCTCTCCTGCCCTTCTGCCGAGCTGCCTTTCTCCTCTCCGACAAAACACTGTCAAAAGGAGGATGAGGATAATCACGTCCGTAAGGGAATGAAAGTCTCGCTTTGAGCGCACTATTGTATAATACTCTTTCCAAAGCAATTCATCCATCAAAACTCATCAGCGTAAGCAGTGCGCCGCAGAAGAGCGGCGGACTGGCAATCTCAAAGCCAATGCTTTCTCTGGGAGCCCTTGGAGACCCGTCCGCTGGAGCAGCATCCCCCCTCCAAGGTTTGGGGACCTTGTTGCAATTAGCACTGCTGACTTAAGCCGTGCTGAGATACGAAGGATCCCTGCACGCAAGCGCAAAGTCCATGCTGGAATAAAAGCCGCAGCTGCTATGACAGAGGTTAGCTCCCTTCCCTTCTACGCATCTTCTGCTGAAAAATGATGCTCCCGCTATGCATACAGATGTTCAAAGAAAGACTTCATCACTTCCATATTATGATAGGCTTTCTTAACGTGTTCTCTTAATCCCCTGATGAATCTA
Organism: Chelictinia riocourii; assembly: GCA_026930925.1. Classification (NCBI taxonomy): domain Eukaryota; kingdom Metazoa; phylum Chordata; class Aves; order Accipitriformes; family Accipitridae; genus Chelictinia; species Chelictinia riocourii. The sequence continues at coordinate 13,620,619 of JANZLP010000007.1, read as the reverse complement.
ATCAGATGGGTTTTGATGAAGGCAAGAAGGATTTCAAATGTGCACGCTCAATGCCCCGTTGCTGTTTCCCAGGGCTGGGGAAGAGCGTGTGTGTGAGGCAGTTCACTTGCTGCTGGTTCCATTTCAACCCTCTGGGAATTACACCTGGATCTTACCTTTAATGAGGTGTTCACATGAGAATAAATGGCTTTGTCAGAAATAAAGAAACATGCCATATCACATTTTTCCTAGATGCAATTTTTGAGGAATTTGAAAGTTAATTCTAAGTAATTGACTCATGAGAACTTTAATTCCCCTCCCCACCCACCCCACCCATGGGTGTTAAAGAGCCTGGTTACTTCTGAAATCATTGAGGGATATTTTCTCTAAAATGACTGCAACTGGTCTGCTTTCATGCATATTATTTAATCCATTGCTCTACCACATGAGACTTAAAGTGCAATTTATTGCTATGAAACACAAAATCTGTGATGTAGATGTAATTGCTTTATTATTGTATTTCATATCAACTCACATTCTTATGGAGAACAAACTGCACTATCCAGTCTGTTACCAGTCTGTCACAAAATGAGTTGCTCAGCGAGCCAAATGAAAGCCAGTATTCCGAGGTATGTTCAGCTCAGCCTAGCATCAAACTCCTGTTAACAACTGGTAGCTCCAAGTCCTTCACATTTTACTTGCCCTTTATTCTTTGAATTTCTCTCCTGCAGTTTTTACTTTTGGATACTTCAGTACTAAAAATACCACTCATGCTGGTCCAGAATAAATCAGAGGCAACTTTTTTTTTTTTTTTTTTTAAGACTTCTGGTGCTACAATAGTCACCATGACTTGACTGTCATTTCTTGCTTGCTGGTACTATGATCAGCATTTGTTAGGAATCTTCTCCCTCATCTATTAAACTTTGAAATATCAAAACCATTTATCATCTGTATTAGGATTCGAAATATGTCAACTCCACAAACAGCCACAACCCCCAGTTTCTTGTGAAGCTGGGAAGCAAAATACCCACCCAAACACCCACTCCAGACCCATCTCCCAGTTAGTTCCTAAGGCCTGGGATGTGTAAAAGGCCACTCTTCCTGACTTCTTACACAAGAGTACCCTGACAGTAGTGTTGTGTGGAGTTCTGGAGGGGGATTCTTGCAGTTTCTCTTGCTGAAGCCACTCTACTTTGTATAATAATTAACTACTCACCGCAGGCGGGATTGGAGCCCATCCAGTAGACCACAGTTGAAGGCAGCCTCCAGCCCTTCACTGACTTCTGCACAGAAACCTATTGATGCTTCAGAATAATGTCGGGGTACTATTCAAAACTTTAAACATGTGTCAGTACTACTTAGTATTTTCGAAACATTTTTCACTAGGCGATTCAGCTCCAGGAGAGACCAAATCCCATGAGAATCCAAAACGGAAATGTCATTTCACATTTCAAGCATTTCAGTTCCTCCTGTAACTCTTTTCCCAGTTTCCAACAGTTTTCATCTCAAGCATACTATCTATATTTAATTGCAACAGTACTCTGACAGGTACAGTCAGTACAGCTGATCGCATTACACTCCTTTTGCATTGTTTTTGGCAAGTTTTGCATCATCATTCGAGCACAAAGAAGTGCAGGATCCTCTGATATGCATGTTACGCAATCACAAAAGTAAGCTTCCTAAAGCAAGTACATAGCCAATGAGGAATTCAAAATGCAGAATTTTGTACTTCATTTAAAGGTGATAAAATCCTAAATAGGCATCTAAAACCATAATGTTCTTTCATTATTAAACTCTTCAGCTGTTCTTATGATACAGCTCTTGCATTCAAAAGCTTTATATGCTCCTAACTTCTTTGTTATTTTGACTGTCCTGTCACCTGGTGTCTCAATCTTTCAAAGTTTCTGATCATGTTGGTTTTACTTTCTCTCATTGTTAATAGAAAGTTATAAAATATGGATATTTATATGGTAGTGCTCTCTGATTGTAATAATAATGTTCTCAATATCTCATAATACATACTAAGAAACTAAAATTTAATTAAAAACTTGAAAGAAAAGTATTTTTAAAAGAAAGTTTTGCTCTATTCAGGACAGAGGGGAAAAGGATATAATGTGAACTCAGAAAAGCAATAGCTTCCATTATTCCCTGTTCCCATAAGTAATAATAGTACTTACTCTGAAACACAGTGGCTTTGTGAGCCTATTTCTCTGTGCTCACTTACTTTTCCGTCCTCACAATGATTACAGGGCACTCAACTTCGATGTTTATTTTTAACTCTACTTTTTTTCTGTTCATGCCTCACATCACAAGCTTGTCTCCCGCAGAACCTCGCTTTGAGACCACATTTAAGAGAGACAGAAAGTCCTCCTACGTTCCTGCGCTGTCATTGTCATTGGCACTTCCACAGCGTTTATGAAATTTCTTGGTAAACTATGAAAGCGGGTCGGAGTTCTGCAAAATGGTTGCTTTTCTTGAAAGCACAGCATCGTACCTTTTGTGCTGGCGTCCTTGCCTTTGTATTGCAAATGTTTTTATGTTAACTGTAAAATGTGCTCCCTTCCATTTGTACGCACTGATGTTTTGTCTCTAGGTTATACAATCATTTCAAACATCATGAGATTTTCTTCTTGCTATGTGGGTTTACTTGAACAAATTTGATCATCAATAGAATTACAGCAACTTCACTTCTAGCTAGGATAATTTATATCTGTTCAGATTCACAAGATGATTGGATTTAATAGACTTCTCTACAGCATAATTGTTAACAGTCTCTTTTACCAGCCATATTCTTTTTGGAGGATATTTGTTGGAAAGGAAAGAGGTTTAGGTTGTTAAGAAAACACATTGTTCCAAAATCACAATTTTACATGGGTGTGGTAGTTTAATTTTAGTAACTTATTAAATGAAGTTGCACTTCTTTTCCTACTGGAGTATATATTGTACATCTCCCATGTTTCTGATCTTGCAACACATGGATTTGTTGGGAGATGTCTCCCTAAATACTGCCTTCCACTGTTGACCCATGTTCCTTCTAATACACTAAAATTCAATGATCTCCAATTTCTCAGTATTGAAAATAGCTGATGTTATACGTAGGAATATTGAGAAGAAGCTGGCCTCTAATTCCAGGCTTACAATAGATAGCACAAGTCACAGTTTAATGCATGTAACTTATCTGACAAGCATCATCTTCTACTGATGCAAAAAATCATCTTTGCAACTGTATTTACTTTCTCAAAGTTTACTTCGAAATGCTAAGAATTCTACTGTCTGAAGTCCATGTCACAGCAGTCTTGCTTTCTCTTTTCATTTTGTAGGCCTAAAAAATATCCTGCATTACTGAATCTACTTGACTTAAATAAAATAATTTTCTAGTATTTTGCTTAAGACTCCTTCCTATACCTGAACATTGTAGTTCTTGCTTCATGGTATTTTCTTGCTTCTGAATTCTGACAGTAGAATGTGAACATCATACAAAATATTGCTTAAGATTTCTCTTTAAAACAAAACCATTAAGCAATAGATCCTACAGTTAAGTAATTTCTGTGTCCTTATTTTTGCAATAATCTCCACTCTGTTAGCTTCCCATAAAAAGGCCCTATGAAAGGCCAAACTTTATTTTGGTCACATTCAAAAAATACCAAGGCACCACAATGTGACAGATTCTATTACCATTTAACTTGTATATAAAATTTGATTAATGCACTGCCCTTTTAATCAGTAAATAAATAGGTTTTAAGAATGAGTTTTCTCTGAAGATGTCACTGAACGTTGAAAGCACAATAGAATGGGCATAGATGACCTTTCCAAATGTAACTAAATATATTTCATGTAACACCTAACTTACCGAAGAATGAATTTGATTCTCCCTTTCCTAGGTAATTCATATTTTTAGAACTAAATGTTTAAACATAACATTTATTTTTACAATCTTGACTATTTGTCTCCTTGCATGCTACATCACAAAGAATGAAATATTTGAAGTCGTGTTTCTATTTCTTTCACAAACTGACTTAGAATTAAATTTGGAAAGCACCTAAACAATCTATTTTAAAAATACTCAAAACTATTATGGTAATGCTGAATGGAGACAAGACAACGGGATAATTTGCAATGCTAAGTATTAAATCCTAAACCATACTCCAATTTCTATTGTTATATACCGGAAGCTTCCACAATACCGAGTGGCAGGGGTCCTTAACTTGTTATTAACTTCCTTTAATTCTTGCCAGAATATATAAAAGCCAACAACATGAAGTAGTATATTCCCTCCGCTTAGAAATGCAACAGCATCACTTCTGAAATGTGCAGCTCAAGAACATAGTGTATTGTATTCTTTTAATTTCTTGCCAACGGCAAAAAATATTGAAAGAAGCCATTCGCATTACTTTCAAGAAAGTTTACATTTTCATCTAAGAACTATCCTCAAAAGTAGAAGCAAAAAGATGAACTGCACTGCCAAAGAACTGGGACAAAGGACATTCTACCTAGTTA
>JANZLP010000007.1:13346124-13361621 GCA_026930925.1 Chelictinia riocourii | reverse complement strand
CTATATATTTAGATTATGAAAAGCAGCATCTATTATTTAAAGTTACGCTTTCTGTCAGATGCTGGCTTTTGTCCACTGCTGGCAACAGAATGCTGCCTCATATAGTAACTCTGGGGCTAGAGTGAATCTTGTGCTTCTTATCAGTCAACAACCTGATGCTTTTGCAAGTCTGAATCTGGGAAAAGTTAAGGAGAAAGTCATACTTAAGATATGTTAGTTAATTTAGTTGGAACTGATGAGGTCTCAGATAACATAATGTGATGAGGTCTGGGTTTCAAGGAGGATGTAGATATGCTTGGGATAGCAAATGTTAAACACAGTGAGAGAAGATTTAAAACCCATGATTTCTGAAGAAAAGTTGAAAGAATTTAGTTTATTTTCTCTATCAGAGGAAAAAAAAATGCAGTGTACAATGCAGTATTCCTGCCTGTAATACATGTTTTGGAAAGGAAAGCAGTAAATTGTTTTCCACATTCAGAGACAATAGAAGAAGCTCTACAGCAATGACGAACAACTCAGTACAACTGTCCATGTTTTGTTCAGTAAGGATATCTAGGTGAGGCTCTTTTCACTGGAGGCTCCAGATACAGTGTAAACACAACATCTGTCAAGCCAGTGTGACCTGGGTTACACTTCATCCCTTTTCCAGGTTAGTGGATACATTAGCTCATGAGTCTGTGGACAATGACAGTTTTTGAGTAATGCCCAACAGCATGATGGCAATGTCAACCTGAGGACAGATACCATCTCACCTCTCTGAAAGACAGCATTTCTTGGTCACCATTACATTTCCAACCAGCACCATCAGCTGCTAAGCAATGACTGCCATATTCCTCATTCTGTATTTCACTGCAATTCTGGAAACCTGTCTAGTCACTGCTGTAACTCCTCCATGCTTTCTTGTTCCTAAGTCCCTGATCTCGGCCAAATGTTTGCTGAAAGCATGAAATAGGTGCTTTCACTTCTCTGCTGATTTCTGGGGCAGGAGAGTGGGAAGGAAGAGGGATCACCTCCACCCCTGCATTCTTGCACTGACACATCCCAAAAGCCATTGAGCTAGTCTGGAAGGTGCAGAGGCTGGTGTTGGTGTGAGCCTTTCATTTCCACTTAAAGAGGTAATAGGTGTGTCTGTTATAGAGGACAGTCTGGTCCTCTGTAATGAGATACAAGTTTACAGGAATACTAGACTAATTCTCCCAGCAGAGTTCTGAAAAAATCATGCGGTAGCGAACATAAATAAAAGATCTCACAGTCTCTTTCAATTAATATTACTTGTATTGCACATGAAATGTATACAGTGCCACATGAAGAAAAGCACATACAACTGGTGCGAGCAACAACTTCCAGCTCTGTAAGAAGCGGGAAACACATTTTTTGCTCAAATGGGGTTTGACCTAAACTAAAGGCACTTTGGGCAGCTGCTAAATTGTATTCTGAACTGACATTTGCAGACATCTTATCACATCCAGATTGAGGCAGAAATTGGACAAAGATGTGAATGTCCATGGTCCATCTGAAAGCTATTCCTGTATTCACAGTGGAACTGTTGATATTTGAATTAGAGAAACACCCTCTCTCTCCAGTATGTTGTCTCACCCCTCCACCAGCAGCAATTCTGTTTTCCCATAGTGAGCCCCTCTGTTGGGCTGCCTGTGCTCTGGCAGCAAGGGCTGAGGTGTGGGGGGACCCACTCACTGCCTGTCACCTTCTCCACCGTGAGACTGACAGTCTGGGAAAGCCAGCATCATGTCTAGTGCAGCAGAAACATAACCTGCAAAACTTGGTTAAATGATCACATAATATATATGTGTATACTTACGTACACGGATAATTTTCTCTTGGAAAAGAGCTGGTAAAGTACACCTGGGCAGAATAACCATCTCATCTTTCCTTTAAACTTTGTCTTGCAGAAGTTTTAACAACCAAGAGAGCCCACTGCTCTGCCAAGCATAGGTGAGGCAGAAGCTCTAGGCTGTGCTTTTGCTTGTGACTGATGGACTCTCAGTCCTGAAACCAGGCATACAACTTCTCTGAGACCCAGTTGCTGTGCCAATAAAACAGACTAGTGAAAGATATCTCCCAAGGGCATAGTGAGGATTAATAAATAGTTGAAAAAGCTTTGAGATACTCAGCTGAAAGGTACTTGATACTGTCAAATAATTGTTATATTCGTTATTCATTGATAAATAGCTATTTGGATGTTCCTTGGGAAAATGTGGACATTTGAAAAGAGGCCAGTAATATTCTTTACAGGAAAAGCAATGACCATAAATTTGAACATGCTTTATATAGGTTACATCTGAAGACTGAAAATATATCTGTAGATTAAATTACTACATTTGTAGAGTATAAAAATAGGATATAGTCATAATCCTCCTTTGAGTAAAGCAGGCAAAAGAAGAAAAAAAACCCCAAAACAGCTGCTATGCAAAGTTTCTAGATGCAGAGTTCAATAAAACCTTGATGTATGTAGGATGTATAAGCAGAACTGAACTTGAATATATTAATCTCTAAAACCCTTTATTTTGCAGCCAAAATATGCCTACATGGAGTAGATTAAAAATATTTATACAAGGCAAAATTCCAAGGCTAGTGAACATCCTGTTGCCAAAGACATTTTGTGGACAACAATATATCATTTTACCACATACAGTAGTTACTGCTTTCACAGTGAAAGAATATGATAACATAGATATATACACATGCAATTCAGAAATTATATTTGTGCCCACAAGTCAACTGAAGTATCTCGTATGGCCATGCAGGAGACCAGATCCTACAAGTGACTGCAGATGCCCTCTTTTCAGGTTGTGAATAACTGTTTGAACTCCAGGGAAAAGTTGTTTGAGTCAAAAAAATGTTTAGACATGATGGATGTCTTTGGTCCCTAGCTGTAGACTTGGATTGAGTTGCTCTGCTTCACCACAGATTTCCTGAATGAAGCTAGGCAATGCTTTAAGACCTTCACACCACCTTTAGAAACAACACTGGCATCACTGGCCAGGGTTCAAGCTTCCTATGCCCCTCAGAGATGACTCACAGAGACCCATTCGGAAGAACAAAACAAGGAGCATAAGAATGGGTCAGACCAAACCCACACTCTCCAGTCCCATATCTGATAGCAGGCTTTGAATTATTTTTATGCCATGGATACCGCCCGAGCAGGGCTGCCGGAAGGCAGGCGCCGGCACGCTCCGGACCACCCCTCTTACCTGTGAGAGTGCCCCAGGTCTCGAGACCAGCCCAGTCGCGGCCCTGCGGTTGCTCTTGTCCCTCCTCTCCTGAACTCCGTCTCGGACATGTCGTCTGGGTTGAAGGTGGTAGACTGACTCCTTTTAAGTCTAGTTTAAAGGAAGAAAGCACATTTGCGTTTGGCTAAGGGAAAGGCGTGCTGTGACTACTGCAACCAACACAGGCAAGATCTCCTACGGGGTTTGTACCTCTCCTCCTACCTGCCGCTGACCTGCTGTTAGCTCTCCCAAACGCCACGCTGGCTCCCGGTCTCGAGACAGAAAACCATGGAGCCACACATTGGAGGGGGAAAAAGGGAACGTGTGTTCCCAGCAAACCCCCGTGCAAGCCCCAGCTCTGGAGAATGGTTGCTTTGTATCTTTTACTTACTTTCCAAATAACTTCTTGATCCCCCTGGCCTTTTTCTTGGAATCCGGAGAAGGTGGTGTCATCTGTAGACTATCCGTTTCTTTTGGACGAGGGGGCAAGCCAGCCAGATCCAAGTGATCTGCAGATCCCTTCTCTGTTTCAGCTATTAGAAAACAAAAGCCCCATCAAGACCCACTTGTGCAGGACTGCACAGACACACTCCGTACAGACACACTCCTGAGCTTGGGAATGACTCTTGCTAAAATTATTGAGAGCCACCATCTTAAGAAAATGGGGCAGAGAGGGATGGGAAAATCCAGGAGAAACAACACATGTTGCTCCTTCATGGGCCTGACTGGGAACACTCCAATGCAATGCTTTGCGCCAGTTAAGTCCCTTGCATGCAAGGTGGGCAAAAAACACCTTGTGAAGCAATCAGTGAATTAAATCCCAAGTTTACTGTTCTGCAGGGATTGCTCCTACAGTCCTTTCACAGACAGAGCCAAGGCACGTGGATGCCCAGAAACAATTCAGTGCCATGGCAGGGAACCAAAACAGGAGTCCCCAAAGCACAGAAAAATAACTAACTTCCCCGCAGGCATCTTTCCTAATAACCTGCAATATTCAGTAAGTTCCCCATCCAGGAAGTTCCAGCAACAACCGACTCCTGCCCAAATACAACTCTTGAAAACCTCACTGGTTCTCCTCCTGGCCCAACCCAACAGCACTGTCGCAGCTGGTTAACAACAGGGCAAAGTCAGGACCCATTGTGACCATTTCAACGGCATCGGGAATTTCATTTCAGAGCCTGTTGTTTGTGCAAAAAAGCCAAGGTCTGAAAAGAAGAGATGAGAAGCAGACTGCAGTGTGCTCAGCACTTAGCAAGGAGCTGTGAAACCGCAGTTAGGGAGAAATTGGTGTAATTCACAGAAAAAAAAACAGCGCTTCCAAAAGCGAACGCAAATCCGTGGATGTCGAATCGCATATCTGATTTCCCCCCCTCCCACCACAGACTTTCTAAGCCGAAAAAGGCTTTATCTGGGTGGATTTTTCAGGGAAGGAGGATAAGCCCTTTCTGTACCACTGCCCAGTTCCTGGATCAAACGACAAGAAACGGCACAGGTGACCAGATCACATCACCTCCATCCTCTCCCACAGGGCTCCAGCTAGGGAATTTATCACATCAGCTGGGAACCTTCCCCCAGCAAGGCAGCGCGGACAAAACATCAGAAAGCAAAGCGTTTTACCTGTGCAGGCAGGCAGTGGAGAGCAGCTCCTAGGGAAGGTGCATCCCTGCAAACAACCTGTCCCAAATCCACGCTAAAAACAAGCATCCAGCCTGGGGTTAGGACCACTGAGCCCCGGGGGGCAAGCAACGAACAAAAGCCAAGCCTTATTCCTAGACAGAGACGTTCTTCCCGACTCCAGCCACCCTGCGAGTGGACTCGTGCCCACTTGGAAAGCTGATTATGAAGCACTAAGTCATCCAGCAATGGCCAGGCCAAGCCAAGCCAGCCAGCTGTTTTAATTTAGCTTTTTTGTTCATTAAGCTTTGCTGTGCCCTTAACCCCTCTGTTCCCAGGGCAGCAGCTCTGGGGAGCTCCCCCAGAGCCTGCTCACCAGCTGACAGTGGGGAAAGGCAAGAAGGGCATCAGGTGTGAGCTACTGCATCAGCTGCAGCACAAGGTCATGATATACCCTGCTCCTTTGCAAGGAAAAATTGCATTTTGTGCCTAGCCACGGCTCCAGAAGAGCTCGAACCACATCCCGGGACACATGCGAACCAACAAGGGGATCCCGGCCCTTTTGCTTCCAGCTTCAAGCCCAAGGAGTGCTGCTGAGCCACCGGAGGGCTAACGCCTTGCCGATAGGGCTGCAAAACTTCTCCACCTGTTTCCCATTACCAGCTCCAACCTTTTGTTACTCAGGACCAGGATCTGGCCCAGCTGGTGGAAAACTCAGCTGACCCTCTTTGCTCCCGCAAATGTCTGCCCATTTTCCAGCCTGTGCAGTCCCATGCCCACAAAGGCCCTTTCCTGTTCTTCCAGGGAAAATCAAGGCTCCAGTTTGCTCCCTGCCCCAAGCCAACTTCTGCTGCTTAACCACCAGGAGAAACAGAAACCACGCCAAGAATTGCATTTGCCCCAAATAAAACTGGACTCTGGAAGGGAGAATCATTAATAAAAATCCAGTTCTGATTTTATTGGGGCAAATAAAAAAAGAAAAACCTAATGCTATGATCCATCTTAGAGTTATATTTCCAAAGGGCCCTTAAACCAAACCGTATTTGCACTGGCCCTTATCTCATCTGAAGGGACGAGCAGGCAGCACGAGCTCCACGTGGGCTGCAGCTTGGGGATATCAGTGCTGTCACTTGTCCTGCGGAAGATGGAGGGCTCTGCACTGCGTACTGCTATATCCAGAGCCACAGCTGCAAATTTAGAAACATTGCCTGAATTTCTCTTTGTGCTCTCCCACGTCCTGCCCTGCTACAACTCTTGTCTGCTTGCATTTCATTTCTTAAAAAGCACTGCTTAGCAACCTGACAGCCTTTTCACTTCGAGCACAAGGCAACCAGTTCCTCCCATTCCCGCTCTTCCGACAGGGAAACCATGGCAGGCATGCAGCCCCGTTCGCTTAACAGCACCAGCTGAGATGGATCCAGGGTTATAACAACCCAGCAGCCCCGGTGACACGAGGGCAGTTTGTGTCACCTCTTGGCAACTCCCGTGTATTTTCATCCATGGGGAGACAGAAGGGCCCTAATCCTTCCTGACGCCATGGATCTCATCTGTACTTCCACAACGGACGTTTCTGCTGTGGAGAAATATCCGCACTGAAGCAAAGCATAGGTAATTACAAAGCCTTCAGTAAACCTTTTAAACCATTCATCCAAAGTCCCCAGAGGGAAGCAGGTGAGACTATAATACGCGTTGCACAAGAGATACGTATCTAGGGTATTTTATTTTATAAAAATCTCTCCCCTCCCTTTGCGGTTCGTTTAAAAGGAATGGCAAAACAAACCAGGTAAGCTGCAAGTCACTGCTGCCAGCGCTCCCAGCCCTGTGTTCCACAGCAGATCCACCCCGGGACTGGCGTGGACTCTGTGGGAGCTGCTCAGCAGATAAGCTGCTGGAGAACAGAGAAGGGCCTCGGACTAACGATGAGGCGCAGCTCTTCTTGCTCCACAGTTTGGAAACGTGCAATCTCCCCAGTCACCTTTGGCTGAGAACCGAGGGAGGCAGGATGGGGCAGGTCCAAAATGAACAGGGAGTGCTGTGAAAGAGTCTGGAGCAAGGGAGAAGAGCAAAGGGGGACAGATAAAAGCACGAGACGGGCATGAGTCACGTTGGCATAATGCCTCCGAAAAGAGCCCTCAAGCAAAGAGGGTATGAAGTAAACTCCTAGTCAGGCAAAAATCCACTAAAACAAAAGGCAGCCCGAAATAGGCTCTTGCATACCTGTCTCCTCTGGCTCATCGTGAAAGGTTCAGCATCCCACAAACTCCGGCTGTGTTTCTCGCCGGCATCTGGTCACGCTTGGCCAGGCCAGGGCAGAGGTGGGAGCACTCATGGTGCGTTGGGAGAGCGCTCGCTCCCCGAGGCCAGCCCAGATCTCCAGCTAATCCTTGCAAAAGCTGCCTTCCTTCCCCAGAAGGGAGAGCTCTCTCCAAAGAGCCAACAACAGGGCTGCAGGTCTTACACACTTCCACTTGCACACACAGGAAAGAAACCCCGCTGCAGGCAGCTACTTTCCGTTCAGCCTATCCGCACCTACCCACTTATGAGCTAAGGATGAAGGACTTTAAGCTGGGATCCAGAAACCAGACCTCCCAGACCTTTGGGGAAAGCTTGGATCTGAAGTCAAGCAGCATGGCTCCAGCTATTTCTGTCGTAAACCCTGCGCTCCCGCCTGGGGATTAGGAAAGTAAGCAATGCAGGTGTTCTCCAAGAAACACGCAACCCAGGCACGCCAGCTCTTTGGAATCCTAACAGCAGATTCATTAGCTGCGGCTCACACGGCAGCCTCGCAGCTGGCTGAGCCGCAAGCCCGTTCCCTGCTACGCCGTGGCTGGAAGCTGGCCAGCGAGCCTTCCTTCAGCTGCTGGCCTGCTTGTTTTTGCAATGAAGAATCCAAACACCGAGCCAGCTTTGGGAACATTTCTCCTCTGCAGACGCATCACTTCTGCGCACCGAAGTTTCCACTTTAGAGAAATTTTTGCCGTTTATAGGTGGCAAAGGCGTGGGGGAAGCCTTCTCTTTGGTGCTTGTATAGCGACCTGCAGCAGCAGGTCCTGGGCTGGACTGTGGCCCTGCAGCCCTGGAACAACAAACAGCAGGAGAAAGAAGTTCATCGTAGGGACCCTCAACGTACCAGAGAACCTCCGCGGTGGAAAGTGTCCTACCCCACCCGTCTCCAGTCTCCGCAGCAGCAGCATCTCCTTCAGGGGCAGCATAAGCATCCCTAAATATTCTAGACTTAGAATAAATCAAGTATTTTCAGCTCCCTTGCTCCTTCTTTTCCTGAAGCCACGCTACAGTAGCTTCTCAACAGAGCTGGAAGAGGTCCGGTCACTGCACAGGGGAAGGAGCAGCCACCAAGAAGAAAACAGCTCCAGCCACACGGCAGTGTCACTAGGACAGATTGCTTTACAAGCTTGTGTTTCTCGCACAGAAGTTTGGTATCTCCTCCAGAGATGCTTGTACCAACCCTTAGACCAGCACACCATATCCATCCCCGTCAGTCTGGCTTTTTCCTTCCCTGGAGTCAACAGTCGAAAAGGGTTGCAAGGACCAGAGGACAACCTCTTTGCTGTACAAACATGCCCTCCACAGGGCAGGGAAAATTGTTTAGCTTATTTCCCTGCCCTTATTTTGGGTTACGACCCGACACTCCACAGTAAAGCCAGCTCAAGGGCAGCTTGAGACAAGCGCGTGAAGTCCTGCTCTGGAAGAGGACTGGGGTAACAGCAGAACGGCACCAGCACACCTGAGCTGAAAAGAGCCTGCAGGTGCTAAATACCAGCTTGAGACACGCTGGCAAAGCCCCGTAGAAAGGGCACACTGCCTAGCTCAAACTCCTGACGCTTTTTCTTTGTTTGTACAAGCACCTAATTCCCTCCCAGATGTTTGCAAAAGCTTGGGAGGTTGGCGTAGTGGCAAGGAGTTGGCCTTTAATTAACCAGAAGTCAAATACAAAAAGGACGTCAGCAACCCGTGAGCTGCGCTGCTCCCCCTGTCCAGAGCGCCCAGCTCTTCCGTGGGTCCATACACGTCGGTCTCTCTCCATATCGCTGTTCTTTCACGCCAGTCTGTAAAAAAGCACTTTGCCGGTGCTGCTTAGATTTATATCCTGTAAAAGTGCAGAAGTGTGAATTGATTTGAATATTTTCATACTATGTTTACTCAAAATTAAATTCTTCTTTTCCATAAACTTCACAAGTTATTCTGAAGGAATATTGGTAGAGAGGAAACAATTATCTTAGGATTAAAGTTTTCTGCAGTATTATATATTCTGCTGCTTTTCACAAATGAATAGGGGACTTTGAAGTGTTCTGTTAAGCTGAGAGCAAATACAGCATGAGAAATGGTGTATTCTCTGTAAATGCTGAGATATGTGTATTTTTAACACCAAGTACACTTATCAAAATGCTTCCTATCAGTTGTTGAAAACAACTTTCTCCATATTTGAGTAATGTTTTGTATTCATTTATTTATCTAGAATGAGGAATAGCAGGAACACAAGAGATATTCCCGGGAATGCATCCAAGAAGTGCTGGTGGAGGCTTTCTAGTTAATCAGTTTGTCAAAAGGAGTACTTTTTCCAGTATGTAACATTATTCACTTAATTTTTCATTAGGCTTTTTAATGTAAGTACTATTAAAGCAAGCAGCTGTGGTATGGAAATTTTAATTTATGCCACATTGCTTGAAAGTCCTGACTTCTCATCTGTGCAGCAACAAACTGAACTATAGGTCCTGCGCATTGCTAAACGATAGCAGCCACAACGCAGCCAGGCTGAACGAAGGCAGTTGAACTGTGCGCTGCCCCAAACACCACACACTTACTGTAGTCTTCCTTAAAGTTTGCTCTCTGTTCATATATCATAAGTGAGTGTTACTCATAAAGGATTTGGAATCCCCAAGCATATGTGTCCACTTCCACCATTAAAGTGGATTCAGGTGCTTGGCATGGCTGTCTCCAGGCAGACTTTCCTTAAATAATTGATAGCTGCAGTCCTGCTGCCCATGGCTATCTATCTGGATGTACTCATGTTGTGTTTATAGGGCTTTTGGATGAGCCGCTGGCTGACAGAATGCATGGTAAGGATCTCGCACTTTCTTTTATTAATGTGACCTATTTTCACATTCTCAGGTGACAAATTATGCCAAACGAGCTTTCTTACACCTACTATGATATGATGAGAAATTCGTACATCAACCACAGCTGTCCTGAAAAAGTTGTAAAACTTTTAGTGGTGTGAGGCACTGGGATTTGATTGCCAGAAGATGTTGAATGAAGAAAAGAGACATCTTAGAAATTAAACTTTCAGATATTTAACTGTGAAGAAATGTGTTGCATTTTGACTTACCTGTTTTCTTAAGAGCTATAGTGCTCCTATGTGGCGTCATACTCAGAACCTTGTTACAGGCAAAAGGCAACATATCACAAGTTGAACCAAGAATTTACCATTAGTCTATACTCCAGTCAAACTTAGCTAATTAATTCAAAAAGCCTTATAAATGATATGGTAAAAATGTTATAGAAGAAAGTCTTCCCATTATTTACTCCTTTTCTCTGGTGTTATATTCACCCTCCCTCTGGATCCTCAGGGCATTGGTATTGCTCTTCCTCAAAAAGAAGGGGTTGTTTATGAAGACATGTCAGCATACTGAGGACAAAATGGGTTATTGTTTGTTTGTTATGCAGTGACTACCAATTTGTTCTCTGAGTCTACCTTTTTATACTTTATAAACAGATATGAAATTTGCCATTTGCTTTGAGCACCGACTGGTATAGATGGTGAGACCAAGCTTAGTAGACTTGTAGACATGATACTTGCAAACAAAGCAAAACATTGCACTGGCTAGGCCAAGGTCAACTTTAAAGAAGGGCTTGATGGTATACTTCTATACAATTAATAATGGGTATTTGGTGGTTCTTGCAATATACTGACTCTGGTTTCTTGATAAAGTTTGTTTTATTTGAAAATCAAACTGTTTCATGACTTGCAAATAGAATTAACCATTTTTCTTACAGGTGCACAAAGTACTGTGTTGTGCTTTTCAGTTGCAATCGCAAAAGAGGAACTGCAAGTGATGTTTTATGTTACAAAGGTGTAGCTACTCCATGTATTGAGGCTCCTTCTAGATAAAAGGTAATTTCTCTCTCTTAAATATCAATGGAATCAGTAAAATTCTTACAATTTTCAAAATTGCTTTGGAAATACTCTGCTGCAGCTCTGAAATTTTGAGGGCAAAACCAAAAAATATTTAGAGATTGAGGGAGCTGATTTGTGAAAACAATTTGTAAAGACTAAGTATTTCCCAAGCAATGGGATATGAGTATAATCTGCATATATTTGAAAGATATGAGCACTTAAGGAGAGGACTAACGTTATATCAACCTTAGGAATAGCTGATTTTGTTAGTTTTAGTTGTGAAGCATACTTTGGACCTCCCCTTATGGAGCTCTTGCAAAGAATCCACCAGAGTTCATTGTTTTAAACGAGGTGCTTTGTTTTTCTGAAGACTAAAACACGTATGACACAGTGTGTTTTCATGTGTTTGGAACTATTGGGATGCTTTTGAAACTCTCGTGCTTGAAAGCTTGAGAAATGCTCATTTTGTCAGGATGCTGTTCACCTGTAACCTCCATTGATTTCAGTAATTTGCAGTCTCAGTCTCATCAGCTGTTCAGCTAGCTCAGTATCATCTTGTTAACCACAGACAGTACTCGTTGCCTAATAGAAGGGAACTTGGGCTCTTTTTACATCTTTACTCCCTCAGTCCATGTAATGGACTAAAGCACTAAATTCTTGTTTCATCCCACAGTTAAGGACAGCTTTGTTTCATGACAAGGTAGGGCCTAATTTTGTAGACAGTCAACTGAATTCTTTATATCTCTGGCGCTATGCTATAGATGTTTTGTGCTAGCGTTGTTTAAATTTAAAAAAAAATGGAGTTCCTTTTTGCATTATGAAAGCAATAAATTCAGTACAATAGCTTGTTCTGCATTTTTTTCTTTTGTTTGCTTACCATTATTAACTCTGGATCATTTATTCTATGGAAAGCTAACTTAGAGTTTTCAGTTATGTAATTCTCAGTATGCTAAAGGCTATTGCATTAACAAAAACCTAGGTATATGCATTCAAAAATTGTCCGATAGTGATAGTTTACCTTCACCAGTTATTATTTCAGGTATGCTTACAAAGAAGAGAAAAAAAAATTGTTTTGCTTCATTGTTGGTTCAGATCATCTGTGTTCTGCTAGCAAATCTGAGCACATGCTTTTTTAAGGGGGAAAACCTGGAGATCCCAGAGCATGATTTTGCCAGTGTTGGAGGCCAGAGAGCTAGAAAACCCATTCTGCAGTCCTTACATGATCATTTTGTTTCCTGAAGTAAGGAAGGTGGTAATTATTACTTTATTTTGCATGAGTAATTAACTATGATCACCTTTTAGAATGGTGATTGTGTGTATGGACCAATATGGATGAATTTCCTTTGATTAGGATGGCAACATGCTGCAGCAGACAGTACTGTGAACAACACAACGATGGGCTTTGGGGGGGAAACACAGTTTCTAGCTAAGGAAACACTGTTCAGGAACAAAAAAATGCATTATAGCAGATGTTTTCACATCATTAGGTGCTCTGTTTTGGGTTTTGGTTTGTTTTGGGTTTTTTGCTTTAAAAGGTATCACAGACTACTTACTATCTCTGGTGTACAATACTGACATTTCTTGAATGTAAAATAGCAAACAAGCATGATTTGTGTCTGTTTTGAAGCTTTGCCTTTGTCTTCTGCATTCTTTTGGTGACCACATGGCTATTTGCTGCACTGAAAAGCTGCAGAGTGTATGGGGCTTCAGTGTTTTCCTACCAGGAGGGTGGTATCTAGTTGAATGGTGTCCACATAGATAGCAGTTACACATCTTGAAGAGTACTAGACTTCTGTCCCTTAATTTACTGTGGAACCAGAATTTTACTGTATTCAGATTACTGCCTTCTTTTGTGTTTGGGTTTTGTTGTTGGGTTTGTTTTTTAATGTATCCATTCACTGAAGGCCACAATCGAAGTTAGGAAAATCTTTGTCTGCTTGAATCTTCCCTCTTCAGGGAGGGTAAACCAGGGTATCAAACTAAAGTTGTAGCTGATGTGCTATCCTAATTCATGGTTTGCGCTGTACTTTGAAAAAAAATGTATCATATAGGTTGGGTCTCAAACTTAATTCTTTGTTTGACACAGTGCTTTCATTAAAGGTACTGGCAGGTCTCAGCAGATGTGATGTGGTCACATTCACCATTTTTCTGTAGAGCTCATGAGTGCAAGATGTGGTGCCCTTGGAAAACCCATAAAAACAGAAGGAATGCTGTGAAAAGGCAGTATTTTGCTGGGCCAAATTCCAGAGTGTATGTTTTGATCTTGCAAACATATTTTGCCTATGAAGGGGAAATAAATTCATGTACATGACTGATTCTGCCCAGTGCAGTAGCACTTTTGCCCTCAGTGAGGGTCTGTGGAATCATCCTTATTCTGATGCTGGCTCTGAGGTGTTTCCAGTCTGAGGGCAGAGAGGGGGGAAGCGGGGTTATCTTGGGAGAAGGAAAACAAGATACCCTTTACAAGCCCGTTTTAGTCATTGCTTGGCATAGAGCGGAGATGAGTCTTTAAAAGTCACTTGTGTCTCTTGTATGAGCTCTGTGTGGGGAAAGACACATGGAGTGATTGTACAACAGCATGACAGAGATGGGCAGGGAGATGGTAAGTGATGGATTGAAAGGGAAAGGCTAGTGCAAAGCTTGACAATTGGGATAAGCAGTGGGGGAAGGAGCAATGTCAGGTTTTCAAGTGGGACAAATTTTACGTGGTAGCAGATGAGCATCTGCCGGCTGGATTTGAATGGGGAAGGGGCACAATCAGATGCTGAGCAATAGCTTGTGCTTGTTACATCTTAGGTGCTTTGGGGCAGGGTTGGGGGGGCTGGGCAGGGGACGAAAGGCAGCTTGGAAAGCCTGGAAAAGAAGTAAAACAGTAGCTTGGACAGAGTAAGGATATGAAGAAGAAATTGATGGTGGGAGCAGAATGTAAACAACCGCCCTCAGGGCTGTCACGGAAGACCAATCAATAAATAGACTTTGTAGGTGGAGGCCCTGGGGTTTATATTCCAGGTGAGCAATCTCCTATTGGATCTGCAGAATCCCTGAGGGGCCAGAGGTGAGGAAGAGGAAATGAAGGCTTGTCAAATATGAAAAATCATAACTTAGTGTTTGGCTGCATTGTCGTCCAAGTCCGTCTGTCACTGTAAGAAACCTCTATGACAAGCATGGATTTGTAATGAGAAGAGGCCACTATATCAAATCAACTTTTTCTGCTGGTATGTCTGAGGGAAAGCAAGCTGGCTAGATACAGTGGCTCTGACATATATTCCCACTTCTAATTAGAAATATTTTATAACCCACATCCCTAATGGAATTTGGGAGAAATTATTGCAAGAATGTATTGTTACAATGTATTGCAAGGCCACAGTAGAATAATACTTTTAAACTTTAAATGTTCTGCATCTGATCTAATATATCAGCTAATCCATCAAAAATTGATCTTGAAGTCTCTCAAACATGGCTGCTGCTGGTATAAATGCTTATAATGAATGCTAGCGTTGCCTTGCTGAATAGGAAAATGGTACTTCAAGTCCTGAGAGTGAGAAAACTAGATTAATAGTTTGTGGGAGGATATCCCCAGCAACATCTGATGGGCATTGATCTTCATCTCTCTAGATGATCAGTGCTGCAGTTCCCCATGTCGAAAATAAGGTAGATGTTGTTAAAGAAGTACCATAGAATCATTAAAATAGGGCCAGAGCTAACCCCACTTGAGACAGGACCAAAACCACTACACATGCACTGGGAGAAACTGGGAGCCTGCAATTGTTCATGTCTCGAAACTTTTTTTTACAGCCACCTTCCAGCGGAGTCGCAGCCTCCTGGCAGCGTCCCAACTGCGCTGCAGCCGCATACTGCAACAGAGAGAAACCGTCTGCCCTGTGCTGGGAGCATGGGGCAAAGCTCATGGCAGTATGTTGTGGGGTTTTTTTCTGAGGTTCTCAGATGGGCATTTAGGTGCTGCTCTAAGCATTCAAACTGTCAGTCTCTGCCCGTTGCTTATGTCCTCCAAAATGCCCACAAAACAACTTTCCAGTCCTCCCTCAAAACACAGTCAGAAGACTCTGGCTTTGTGCGTACCCACCCAGGCCCACAGGGGAAGAGATACTCACGCTGGCACAGAGGGTAGTTGAAGTAGCCAGGAGCGCACTGGTCACACAAGTGCCCTTCAAATCCCGTTCGACACAGACACTGCCCTGTCTCGCTGTCACAGGTGCCATCATACTGACCAGGGCCGGAACACTGGCAGGCTGGAAAGCAACCAGGGCACTAGTAAATAAGCAGCTTCATCTTTCCCCTTCCTAGGAAAGGAACCAGAGCATCTGTTCCTCTGGGGTAGGAATGCAGTCACTGGAGAAACCATGGGGGACACAGCTGACAGCAGGCATGCCTGGCCCATAGCTCACATCCATAGGGAATTTCTCAAGAGCCCCCCACATGAATGGCTCCTTCCTGGAGGGAGCTAGAGTTCGACGTTCAGATTTTGGAGCTGGCCTGTGCTGAGGCCGAGCGCCACG
>JANZLP010000007.1:13141856-13152840 GCA_026930925.1 Chelictinia riocourii | reverse complement strand
CGAGGCAGGGCAACAGTAAAAAAAATAATCCTTACCAGCTGCATTGATGCTCAAAATAATGGAACATTATATAAAGCTGGCTTTCAGGTTTCTCCCCCTTCTCCTGAGCTGCCCCGCAAAGGCGTGCAAAGAAGCAAAACCAAATCATCCTTTGCAAGCAGCTCCCCTGGGCTCCAAGGAGCCTGAAACAGTCTAAGAGGGAGACTGACTCAGTTTGTATTCCTCTCCTCCTCATGCTCCAGAAGAGTATAATGCGTACCGAGTCTGTATTGTTGCAATATATGTTACCTAATGCTCCTCTGATGCATTGCATTGAGGGGAGCACAGCACAAACTCATGTGAAAATATGTGCTATATTATCCAATTCCTTAGATAGAGGGTTGCTTTCTTTTGTAGGTCCAGTTTCTATCCTTGTTTTCCTAGCACAAAATCAAGTGACAGTCAGCTGTAAAAGGACATCTCTATGCCTTTCCCAAGAAGCCATTCTCTATTTCCAAGGGTTGTTTGCACCGTCTCGAAAAACAAATCTGAGCCATGCCATGAGTGTATAACAAAGGCTGTAGTCCATCACTTTGCTTATTACGATACAATAAAATTTAGTGATTGTACTTCAAGCAAAGGACTGAATCTAAAGATTGCACATTAAAAAGAGAAAGCAAACCTTGAGGAAGGGAAATAGAAGAAATGAAAGAAATACATATAAAAGTGAGGAATAAACCGGAATAGTTACAGTTCCAGATATTTTTCAGGGATTGCCAAATAAAATTTAAAAAAGTAGGAAAAAAAGGTTTTTAAATTTATTTCATAAATGCAATGTGACAAAGTATACTATATTGCAAATTAAAAAAGGCTACAACTTAATTAAAAAAGCAGTAAATATACTCCTTTCAAATCTCTGCTAAAACAATGTTTGAGCTACAACAGCATGATTCCAAAGTATAGCACTATTTGTCCAGAAACTTATCACAGGCACAGACATAAAGAAATTAAGGCAGACAGCCAACATTTACTGAAGGGAAATAAGTAACAGTATCTAAACTGACTCCAAATATACACAATGATATAGCTGTCTATTTAGGAAAAAAAAGTAGCTAATCAATGCTTACAGACAGCTTCAGCTAGAAATCTTGGTGTTTACTTTTTACCCATATAACATTTGCATATGTGCACATGCAAAATAGTGAGTAGTACTGAAGATACATTATGTTTTCTTCAACTTGCCCAGTAACATACAGAACCATCTTAACCATTTCCTAGGTATGTTGGCAGCAGGGCAAGGCAAGTGGGAGTTGCAATTGAATTTTCTTCTGTAAAAACCAAATCAGCTTTTAAAGGTTTAGAAAGGAAAAGTCCTGAAGCAGCTTATTATGTATGAAACCATTTGTTCTTCAACAGAAAACAAAACAAGTTCCTTTTTATTTAGAGGCCATTAAGGAACACAACCTATTAATTGAATTCATTGTTTAGAGGCTTAATTTAATCAAAATACGCTTAAATATTGCCTAACAGTGATTTTTGCTGCATTATAAGCATTGAGTTCACTTTACTGAAATGAAGCATATACATATGCTGAGGTGATAACAAGAGTACATATATTTTATTCCACACACACACACATTGAAGTAGTTACATATTCCTCACTAGATTTGGGTTTTTTTTCCCAGAAGAACACACACAGAGCAAACATTTACCACTCTGAATTTCCTTCTATATCCTTTTAACAGCATTCTAGGTTACCAGTACTATGCCTTTCTCATATTTGTTGTACCTATACCTATTAAGTTTAGGAAATAAGCATTATTTAACACTATACAGAACATTATCATGTAGTATATTAGGCATAAAGCCAGCACCTACCTACTTGCAGGTGACTGAAAACCACTAGCAAAATTGTATTATCTTTAGTCTAAGGTAGTCACCCAGAGAGATAATTTTGACAGTAGCACAATTAACTATGCTAATCAGTAATTTGCATCTCACTACATTTTCTCATCCATACCTGATGATGTGGCATGACAGGGCTCAGGTTTTGAGTGCTAGCACAGTGTTTCTGGTTAGCCAGGGCTTGATTTCAGGAATTCAGCTTTCAAGGTCTACAGGTACATGGATGCAAGACGTGTTAATGTAGGTTTTGGATATCAAGAATAGATTATACTCTCTTTGTAGACATATACAGCTGATGAGTATTATTTCTATAAAAGGATTGGAGCAAGGGAAACTCATAAAGTGTAAAATAAAATACTCCATATTCTTTTAGATCACCTTTGCATTTAATGCCAGGTGCACTTTTAATGTAACTGTCTAGCTACTTTTTTTTCTTTTAATCACCTATACCCCCAGCATAGACAGGGTTGTTTAATGGAAAGACAAAAATCACATCATTGTTTGAAGTAATTATATTCTGCAGCATTCTGTGGCAGTGATGTGAGGCCCCATCCCCTTCACTGTTTCTGACATTACATTCCAGGATTATTTTATCAACATTTCAGTCGCTAACATTCAGTCCTATGAGTGTTCACATGCATGATGCGTCCTTCATCAGTTGTATCTCACAGTGCTCTTGTTACCCATAAAAAGGAATGCCAAAAATTTAGGATGGGAAGCCCGATTTAATTGTTTCATTCCTGCTGCTTTCCTACTATCTACTGCTGCTCAACACATGAGAAAATCATCTCTGGTCAGACCAAAGGTCCAGCTAGCTGAGTAGCAGATGCTTAGGAAAACAAGGTATTTAGAGATTTATTGTTCCCTTGAGATGCCCTTTCAGGTCCTGGAGCTGAGTCATTCAAGAACTCCCTGATGGCATCCCCTCACATGCCTCTTTCCTCTTATTGGAACAAGCAGATTCAAGGTGGATTATTTTTCTGTGACACTGTGCTGAGATTTGTGAAGCCAATCTTCATGCTACTTCCTCTTCATTAAGTGTAATAGCCTGACACGCATTATATGCTCCTGACTGACGATCAGTTCTGTTTCCACACATGAGATTGATCTGTTGTGGGATTTGGGGTAGGATACTTTTTCTGTTTCCTCTCATACCTAGTACTGGTATGGGGCTTAACATAAACGGGTTTCAGCTGGAACCCCAGCATTCTGCAGCCATATAAATAGTAGCAACCCTGCACATCACATTTTTTAACCAGCGAAAACAAGCACTAACATGGAACTTGGCCCCTTCATTCTCCACAGTCAGCATCTGCATTTTCTTCCATTGCTCTTGTCCACCTTGCCAACACTTTCTTTTTCCCTACTTCTTCTTCCTCTCCTCTTTCTGCTGGTGTCAGAGGTAGATACATTACCAAAAGCTAAATTTTCCCAGGCAAAAGAGGTTTTCTGAGATTTTGCTAGCAGATCTTTGCTTCTGGAATAAAGTTATTTTATTATCATTATCCCTTTACAAAAGACAGGATGGGACAAAAGGGATTCAAAGACCGCTGAAGCCTACAAAGAAGCTGAGAAGAGCCTATGTTGTGTTAAGGGTAATATAATAGGAATCCAGTAATCCACCACACTGGATTTACTCGTAAAATGCTTTTTTCGTTCAGTTGCAGTTTCAGCCTCACCTTTAAACACCACTGCTGTGCTTGTCTTCAATAGCCTGTGTTTCTGGATGAAAACTTACTTTTTTTCCTTGAAGAATACTGTTCTTTATTATGTCACTTGTAACAACAGAGCTGTTAGGCTAATGTAAATTTAGTCCAAATTTCACTTCCTTTCACATTCCATTTTTGCTGAAATGAAGTAGATGAGGAAAATATAGAAACTTCAACGGAAATAATCTTGTGCAGATGGAAGAAACCCAGATGCGTTTAGTAGAGCAGCTCTTTGTCAGTCAAAGGAGTCCAAAGGACAGATGTGTTGTTTGTTAATCATTCAGAAAACCCTTGTGATTAGGAACTCCTAGATCTCAAAAAGGCCAGCCAACTAAAAAAGATACACAGTGCTCCAGCACTCATAGTACTCCATTTGGGACAATAAGAGGATTCCTTGGCCAGAAGTAAGTAAGAACAATGTAAATAAGATTATTATACATAAAAATCAGAGTGCATGCCCTGGAGGATGGGGAGATTTCAGTTCTATAAATCAGCTAGGAAGATCTGGCAAAGTTCATTGTCCAACTGGCTTACAAATTTAAGAAGACTAGTGCAGACGTTTCTTTAAGAGGCTTAAGGAAAAAACAGAGGTAGATTCAAGCCAATGAATTAAAACACTATGAAAGGCAAGTGAAAGCCATTAGCGAAGAACTTGAAAGCAATACACTGTGACCCCCAGAGAGTATCCCCTAACTGTACAGAGTATAAGGGTGGAGAAAAAGCAGAGAGCATCCAATGAGAGGTAACATAAATAAAAGCATAAAGTCATGTGGAATATAGAAAGACTTCAGCATGTACTGAATTTTTGCATCGGTGAAAAGAAATGACTCCATTTTATAAAATTCATGTAATACCCTAGGATTTGTAACTCCTGATGCACTCAATCAATATCATAATTTTTAAACATTTTTATTATTATTTATTTGTTTTACTTAGGACATGGTCCAAAATCGGGGACTCCAGTTACTAAACGAATAGATATTAATATACAGCTGCTGCCCCCAAGTATGGACAAATAGATAACAGTACAAAAGAACCTAAGATTAGTCAACAGTATGACCAATCATTTCAGCACAGCATCTGCATATTTGTTTTCAGTATTTCTGTAGACCTCATGACAAAGCAGAAATATCAGAGGTTGAAGAACAGTTTTGAAGTGGCTTTGCTAACTCATGGGGAGATCCTTCTAAACATGAAGGACAACTTAGAAGAAAGCACAAGATGCTTGTCTGGAAATCTTTGTAACAGGGGAAGATGCTCTCATGGGGAAATCAGTTTGGTAGAAGTAGCAAAGCAGTGATAGAGCAGTGTGGTGCATACAGTAACTGCAGCAGAGGAGAGGAACTGAGTTTTGAGCCAAATTGATGGTAAAGAACTCAAGAATGGAAGCTAATGGAGAATGACAAAGATTTCAGTCTGGACTAAAGGAAACAACTGAATGACCTTGTTGAGAGATTATCCCAAGTTAAGATGTAGAAGGAAAAGAGGAGGAACTCAGAGGCACAAAACCCCCACAGAAAAGGAAGAGGGAATTGGAGAGGATCTGCTTGCAAGATGTGCTGAGGGCATAAATAGGGAGGTAGAAGAGAAATCAGTTGAAGACAGAGGCACAGCAACCAGACCAGACATGATCTCAAGCAGACAAATGCATTTGGATGGGTCAAAGGGGATGAGCAGGAACACTGATCAGAGATGCCGCTAACTCTGGATAGAGCTTCAGTCATGCTGAGTTATGAGGTAGCTGCAACAGCCACTAACAAAGACTTGGCTCAAATAAGCACCATATTTGAGTACTGAGACTCACTGGAACAGAATGGTACTGTACAGCAAAATAATTTCTTTTTCTTGTTACTCTTAGGTATAAAGACTGAGTACTGAACAGCTTTATGGTCCATCTGTGGGAGAACATAGCAATTGAAATTATATGTGAACAGTAGGACTCTGGTTTGCAAAAAAACATGGATTAAAAAAAAATCTTTGTACACAGTTTAGTAAATTTTTTCATTCCAGCTAAGCATTGAGGCCTGGAAATAAAAAGGTGAACACACCACTGACTGTGCCATAGGTAAATCCATGAGCAAGTCAGGCATCATTTTCTTCTACCCTTTTCTACAGATCAGAGTTAACCATTTACCACAGGTTTTATTTGTCATGTTTATTCTTCATGTCATGGCTTAAAATATTTCCTTAGTCTCTTAATCAATCTGCCTCCTTATTGGTTACTGCCTCTCCATCTAGAAATTTCTGTACATACCTTGTTTATAAAAACAATAAAAGAGAGTATTTAACAGTAACAGGAAAAAAACCCAAACAATTGGGAAGTTTCCTTCTCTCTAAAAATAATACAGTGAGAATCAGCTTCCTGTAGCATGTTATTGTAGCTTAGGATGTAGCTCATTGTAGCACTGCAACTGAGGGATAAAGTAGTTCTACGGTTTCAATCAAACAGAATTTGCAGTACTAGCCATTTATTACATCAAATCCATCCATAAATGAAGAGCTTAGAAAGATGTTACAACATTTTATAATTAGTAATACTAATGTTCTCTCATTATGCATATTAAATATCCTGGATGATTATATATTCAGTACATTATCTTCTTGTTTTGATTCTTTAGGATAAGCAAGATTAATATCTCACTGCCTAGTATGTTCCACTGCTCTATACTTGTAATCTTTCTGTCTCAGTTATGTTGAGCTCAGAGTTACTAAAGAACGAGTAGGGAGATAAAGAAATTCGAATTCTGTTGTTTTCTATTCACAGAGGAAACAATCAACAAAAAATTCACTTCCACATCAAACTCCTTCACCCACACTAGGTCCAAGGGCAGTTTTTTCATTTACAGCAGTAGTGTTACCCATATATAGTAGCACACCCATATATGCTCATGAAATGAATACTTTTTTTTTAGTGTCAATTTTTGCATACACAGTTGAGGGTTTGGGACAGAATAACATTTACAGCAGTAGTGTAACACAAAAAACCTCACTGTGTGGATAGTTACAAAACTATATCACCTGGTTACCCTTTATAATTTTTGAAAATGCAGAAGAGATTTGAAGAGCCAAAAGCTACATAACAGATTCCAGTTTGCATCTCATGCTTAGAAAATCTGAGACTAGGTTTTGATCCAAGAGAGACTGATTTCACACATAAATTTTTGCCCTGAACAAAAAAGCAACTTGCCCACAATCAGGTCTGATGTGGGAGGCCCTCTCCAGATAACATCATGAATAAATCCAAAAATGAACAGAAATACTTTTCCATTTACTCACCCACATTCTGACACTGAGTTTTTATCTAACAAATAATTTAAGTGCAGATGAGTTTTAAGGAAGGAAGTAAAAATTATTAGGTGTCTATCAAGAATTATAGAAGAATGCAAAATCTTTTGATCACAGGATTAATTTCTTGCTAATTCATTTTAACATTTAGGTCCTCATCATTTCAGGCATTGCCTACATTAATAGTACATGTTTAAGAAAGAAACCCATGTCAGATAAGTATCATCTGCCAAGAACATACTCCATTGTTATTTGCATGATTTTATGAAACAGTTTTATTTTATAATTAACTGTATGAAGAAAAAAAGAAATTAAATACCTTTGGGTTTGTCTACTTTACTCCCCCCAAAATGTACAGGGAAATAAATTCTAGTTATGAGAACAGTTTTGAATACAGAATTGTTCCTAAGTTTTTCAAGTGTTGATCACTACATTATCCAAATGCTTTGCAACAGTTATGTGGTATAAGGAGATTCTATTTTTCACATATTACAAGAATTCACCTGGTACTCAAAGAAATTTAAAAGGTGGTTTTATATGCCCAAGAGAGATGCGCAAGACCAACTTTTTCTCAGCACTCTTTTCAGAGCTTTCTAGCTTTTCCTATCTCTAAACCAGAGCTCTCACTTAGCAAGTGCAGCAACAAATACTTTGTGCACCTTCAGAGACTTATTAAAGCTAGCTACCCAACACTGCCCAGGACGTTTGTGAGCTAAGCTGCAGAAGAACTTATGTCCCAGAACCATGTTCTACTGAAACCATCCTCCTTTACCATGCAGCAGGTTTTGTTTCAGCATATCTCCCAAGTTCCTTATATGGGCCAGACGTATACCTTCCCTCTTATGTTCCCAACTTTGCTTCCAAAGGAAGAGCACACACTAGACAGACATGGTGCTGTTAGGGCTAGCACACAGCAAAATCCTAAATTTGCATGCTCAGTTGTTCTGCACAACTGTCACGTACAGTCCTGACACAGGTAGGTCTCATGAGCATGCAGTACTGAAATCCTCAGATTTTACCAGGCAAGTTGTAAAAGGACACGTGCAAACTGTGCCTTCTCAGAGCCGAAGTGCGAACAGTTTGCCATGTAGTAAGAGGCTCCTTCTCAAAATAAAGCTTTCACACCCAGAGATATCCTGAAACAAAACCTGACACATAAAAGAATCTTTTTAAAACAGGTAAGCCAATCTCCCCCTTGCCCCAGCTTCACTTCTGGGAACAGCTGAATGGTTGAGCCTGAAAGATACCAAAGTGTTGGGCCTCAGACAAAAAGCCAAACCAGGAAGTGCCCTGCTAAACACCCTGAATTTGGCAACACTGAGCCACTAAAAACCCATGTTCATAAAATTTGCATCTTGGAAACGGGCAGTATTACGAGCACGCTTTACAGAAGTTGCTTACAGTTTGTCTAAAAGATATTTCTTTAAGCCAACCTTCTCCATGTTCTCTGTCCTTGGTTATAAAAACAATTTACTTACAGCTCTCTCTACAGCAGTTATCACACATTCTGTTGCAGTTTGCAGAATCCCATACTTCATCAAAATGATGAGCTATGAGGACCCGGCGACACCTGAAAGTACAGAGAGCAAAGAGGGACTATAGAGCATACATGTATACACCCGTGTTATAAATCATGACAGTGGCAAAAAGTAGGTCCCTTGGGTCAGCTCATATCTCAAAACAAGCATGAAGAATTATCTCAGGAAAAACACAGAAAACACTGCAACACAGTATTCCCTGTCAGTTATGCTAACAGGAGTAACTAGTAGCTTTCAGTAATAGTAAACACTGCTGCAGGAACAGTTTGGTTAAAGCAGAAAAGTAAGTATAATCTGCAATTTCAACAGAATGAAAAATCATAAGAATATGAACTAATTCTTAGACTGAGGCCAACAAAGGCTATACTGAATGCACGAGATGTCCACAACACAGATACAAGTGTTTTCCATGAAGTATTCCATATGGCTCAGTACAGCAGATGAAGCATTAAACAAATGTGGTTCCTGTATGGCCATTAAACACTGGTACCTTAGAGTAAAACCCAAAGTATTCCAGTTTTTGCTCTGAATGGAATTTGAAATCCAAAGTGTTTGTTGACAGATATTTCACCTCAACATAACTGCTTCCAGAACTTTATTCTGAAGCTGGCAAGCAACACACCAACACTCAGTTACATGCAAGAGTACACATACTGAGCAGCCAAGCCATAAACTCCAAACTCAAGACACTGTTACAGTAGTAGTTTTCTATAGTGTGGTGGGGTTTTTTTTGGTTTGTTGTTGCTTTTGTGGATGGTTTTGTTTGGTGGTTGTGTTTGGTTTTTTTGGTTTTTTTTTTTCAAATGCTCTCTAAATAAAATTAAGAAAAAAAAAAAATCAACAAAATTAGCCTATTTAAAAACTAAGCAACCACTCCACCACAGTAACCTCTTTCTTTTCAGAGGGCTGGGCTGTCAGAGTTCTAATTTGTAATTCTCCTTTTGAGACTGTCAGAGGCCCTTATTGCAACTGAAAAGTTTAATTACTGCAGTTGCAAGGGTCATCACTCACTCACTGCAGGGAAGATGAATAGTGCAGAGCTATTAAATAAAGGATACTTGCTAGAGTTATTTTTAAAAGTAGTTATGACAAAAGTGCTACTGTTCTTTAGGACGATAACCTGATGTCTCATCTAAATTTCTGCTGCCATTCGGAATAAAATGCCCTTCTAGCTATTCCATATACTTAGCTTTTCAAATCCTTCCACAGTTCACAGGTATTGCTAACCACAGCCTTGCTGGTATCCATAGCTTTATAATTCATAAATTAAATTGGGATTTTTTTATTATTTTTGACTACATGCAGTTAATCAACAGATAGATATAAAATCTTCAGACACTGATTCATACATAGAAATTAATCAGACATGATCTGCTGGCCAGGTTCAAAATCTTTTTCTGATTTCCCTCTATGAACATTTGGGTGTTGAAGTAGAACAAGCACAGGTACTCACACAAAGGACTGTATTTCACCTCAGATATTTATCGGAAGTGCTCTTCTGGTGTTTTGCATAACGCACCTAGCCAAAGAACAGCAACAGTAAAAAGTTATATAGTTTTGGAACTAACCAAAGCTCTGCCAATTCTAATAATAGCTATGAATTCAAAATTCTTATTTATCAATTGGTTACATAAGTCAAGAAATATTTATTTCTGTCTTGTTGTCAGTTGACTCACATTTGTGGCACAGTAAATATTTATACTCTGATCTTTATTTACAGTATTATTTTTGAATCATATCATTTAGTCAAAGCAGCCACCTAAGAGACTTACCCACATAAGACGACTTTCTCTTTTTCTCAGGTTTTCCCAGAAAATTCAGCACTTACGTTAGACACTGATGATGTGTTTGTTGCAGGACCCCAATTCCATAAGACTTTGCCCTGACACCTATATAAATCAAGTATTTTATCCACAGACTATATATTTTAACACATTCCCTTCAATAAACAGAAACTTCATGATTTTGTTAAATATAATATTTTCTTCATAAGGCATTATTTCACGCATTTTCTTCATTCTTGGTGTTCTTAACATAATGTTTCTATACTGTAAATGACTGTTTTGCAATCATTGATGGACTAGCTAAGGACTAAGGTGTGCATTACTAATTATATAATATGATGGAAATTGTACTAACATTAACTACTTATTGACATTTCTATCAACATTACCAATCCTCTTTTTCCTGGAATTTATCTTTGAAGAAACTGATTGAAAATGTATTAAACCGAAGTCATCTGAAGCTGGAAATTTAAGAATATCACCAAAAAAATGCATGATATTGACCATTTGCTCAAAAGATTTACCTTTTTAGAAAACTTCTCCTCCACTGCTCCCCTGCCCCCCGTTGAATCACTGGGATCGCTCTTCTCTAGGTAATCTGTGAGAAACACAATTTTTAATTTTCCTATGTCTCTCTCCACTGCTTCTCCACAGCATATTTCTCAATCTTCTTAAAGGCTGCTGTTGAATGATGACATGATCTGCATTTAATGAACATCACTATGAACTCTTCTCTTAGCATAAGACCACTTTTCTAAAGCTAATGCAGCACTAGCATCTTGGA
>JANZLP010000007.1:13118384-13128657 GCA_026930925.1 Chelictinia riocourii | reverse complement strand
TTGTCCCCCTAGCAACACAGTATGGGGAAAATTCCTTCAACAGAAAAAAAACTAGAAGAACTTTTAAAACCCCAACAACATCCTATCCATGTGAATGCTGAAGCACAACCCATGTCAATTTTACATGCTGAAACCTCGTAAGTATGTGGTTCTCCCAATACTCTTTTTGTCTCATTCTGTCTTGGGTAGGGGAAGGTGAAAAAACAGCAGTGTGGTTCTGTTCTTAGGGTTCCTTGTCTAAGTAACTAGTTGTAGAGATTGCAGGGGATGTTTTAAGCAGCAGGCTCTCTGCAGTCATCATGGTGGATCTTTCTCTGAAGAGAAAAATTATCCTTGATTTATAGTCTTTCTCTTAAAGATTTCCTAGCTATGAAATCCTATTTAATACAACTTGCCGATGCCAAATTATTTGTATACAGCATTATGAACAAACTGTTCAGTTTTAATATCATATATCTGTATTTCAGGATAGCATTTGATATATTGCCTCCCACCTTAATTGCAAAATTAATCCAGTTACGTCTGTCTGTCATGTCACATGATGCTGAAAGACAGGAAAAACACCTAATGAAAAACAGCTAAATCATTGATGTTAACAGGAAGGTACCCCGTGAGCTAACACACAGCCATGCATTAAGCCCAGTGTCATTAAAAAGCTCTGTTTATTAATGAAATGAGTCAGTTCCCGATGACTCTGGTCTTTATCAGAATTGTTGCAAATTCTGCACGTCTTCCCTGTTGCCCATCCTGGTACTTGCCCACTGTAGTGGTTTGTATTAGCTAGACTAGTATAAGAATACTGTTTCCCAGGATTTTATGAATTATATGCAAGTTGATTAAAATGGTTAATGGTAATCAGTGTTCACAGTTTTGGGCAGCTGGAAGAGGGTGAATGGTGCTTCCCTAATAGCAGCCTCTTCTAGAGGGCAGAAAAGGTAAATCTTTATTCATCTCTTAAAAAGAACTGGCTGCTATACAGAAGAAATAGCAATAGCACAGCAGTGCTTGACAGGGATTTATTACTCCTGCTAAGAAGCAAGGTGTATTAATCTGTACAGCATGCTATGTTAGCACAGCTCTACCTCTCTGCTACTCAAGGTGGTTCAAATGTCCCTGCAAAACTCAGTGTTTCCCTGTGTATACATAGTCACTGTCTATTGTGAGCAGATACCTTAACAGCTTTATCTTAAGACAGATGAACTTGGACACTGTTTGTGTGCCAGCATACTGAGTGTTGAAGCTCCTATTACAGGTGGTGGAGCAGTATTCAGTGCATGCTGTGGAGTCTCAGTAGCTGTTCAGCCCACTCCACACCTATGTTAAACTCCACTGAGTGTAACAGAAGCTTAGTCACCTTGTCCACATATAGGCAGCTCCATTTAGGTGTTCTTTGGAGGCAAATCTTAACCATCCTTTTCCACATCTTGAAAGATACAGCGGTTCTGCGGGTTTTGCATCTGCCACATCTGCATAATGACTAGGTTTTTTAATTCAGTGGTGTACCTAATGTGCATGTAAGGAGCCCTATTTTAAGGGGCTGTTCTTGTCCTTTGGTCCTTTAGGTATATGGAAGTGCATCTCAAAGCCCAGTGTTGTCTTTTGTGCTGACCTACACAGGTAGTGTGCAGTCATGAGCTATGATGTGGTGCTGTTACCCCAAAGAGTCCCTTTTTTTTGCCTGTTACAGAGCCCTGCCAGTGTTTAACAGTTAAGTGAGCAAGGTATGGTTTCCTTGGCATAACCTCTGAAGCCTGCACTTGCAAACAGTGTTCAGCATTCCTTCTAGTTTGAATGAGCAGAAATCTATAAAGTAAAGGTCACAACACAGCTGATCAGAGGAACCTATGTTCTTCTATTCATTCTACTGCAAAGCTTGGTCATAAGAACAGCTCTATAGAAAAGATGATCCAGGCCTTTCCATAGTTATCCTTTATCTGAAAAAGAAATAAAAATTCCTAAACTGGGGAGAAAATGCCTTTTTGTCAAAGTAGTCCAGCTTGTAAAAGGCTAAAATACTAATAAGAAAAAAAACCCTCAACCCTAACTTGGTACAGAAGGAAGGAGATGACTCTTCTAGCAGGCAGCTTGGCAGTGCTGTAATTGTGGCAATGGAAGGCAGACTTCTGCCAAACTGAGTCAGTGAATCTGATCTAGAAATGGACACTGAGGTGCCCTTCACTGCTAAGCAAACACTGATATGAAAGAGTCTGAGAAGCTGCCTAGCTTAATGTCAGAAAGATAAACATAGAAAAAAAACTTGTAGGGGTTTGGCAGACATTTGACAGTCTTTGGGTTTTGATTTCTTTTGTTTGTTTTGGGTTTTTTTTTTTTTACGTTTGGGCTATGTTTATGTAACTTCATGCCAAATCATCTTCAAGCAGGTGAAAAGAACCATGTTCTGTAGAACTGATGTGTTAAGATATGTACTTCTTACAGCTGAGGCAGGCTACTGACTATGCAAGAGTGTGTGAGGAACTGTTATGAGAATCCAACAGACAGAAAAGTACAAGGTAGAGAGAAAGTCATACAAAATTAGGCCCCAAAAATAAAAAAAACCCTCCAGGTTGGTAGCTGGCAAGCATTCAAGCTGATATTACTGCATTTTAAAGCCACTGTAGCAAACAACATTTTGTGAATTAAAATTGCCTGAGCTATGACAAGGGTTCAAACAGTTGGAATATATCATTATTGAATTTGGTAAAAGGCACAATTCAGACAATTTTGATGCCTGCTGTATTTGCTAATCTGCATTAAAATAGAAATATTGGAGTGCTATGGGCCTATTTCTCATGCAGCAGCTTACAGGAGCCTTTGAAGCACATCACAGCAGTGAGATTAAAAGCTCAGTTCTGAAGTCAGGAAATAATGAAAGTCCCTTTGATATGAGATCAAGTGTTCCCAGGGTACCTGCAGGAAGGGTGCTTGGAAGCTCTCACTTGGTGCAGCAGCTAACTCCTGTGGGGTTTGGGGTTTTTTTTTGGTTTAAAAAAAAAAAAAAAAAAAACCAAAACCAAAAACACCCAAAAACCCACACAAGATCTGTCTAGCTAATGAAGAGACAGAAAAAGGACATGATAAACTGTGAGGCAATGACTGAAATGGCAGTGAGTAGTTAAGAGGCAGGTTCAGAAAAGCAACAGAACGTGGAGTTTTTCACTAGTACACAAAAACAATTAATGTGAATCCTAAAAAACATTCAGGATAAAGTAGGAGAATGCAAGGGGGGAAAAATCATGCCATAGTGTGTCTTTAAAGTTGAAATTGTACACATGAAAGAAAGCTTAAATGTGTGTGTCATAAAACACATGCAGAAGGCAGCACAAGAAACTATAATGGTGTCAGAGATAGCTATGATGAGAAACATCTTGTATCGGTTACAGTTGGTAGTGTGGTCCTGCTCAGAAAAAAAAGCCAAACAGCAGCCTGCATGTGAGATCAGAAATGGCTGAATGCCTAAGCTGAAGACCAAAAAAAAGAAAAAAAAGGCTGAACAAAGTACAGGTGCTGCTGGTTTGATTTTTTTTTTTTGAGGTTTACTTTACCATTTTTGTGCAAACATGAAAACAGAGAACAAAAGTCATCAAGACAAATGTATGGGTGCAGGGAATTTTAAAAATAGAGGACTGTACACATTACAAAACAGAACCCTTCTGTTTTTTATATTGCTGGGGGCATCTCAGTGCAGAAGATGGAAAGGAAGCTGTGAGGAAGAAAGGAAAAAAGATCAGAAAGAGTGAGCAGAGGAAAAAAATGAAAATCAGAGCTGAGCAGTACCCACTGGAAAGAAAGAAAAACAGAAGTGGCAGATAAGAATTCATTTAGCTGCTTTAATGCATTGTTAAGGATAATGCCCAGTCAGTAACTGATTGTGTCTTTTTCCTTTGTGTCACAGCCTAGTGAGGGTTATTTTTCTCTATTCCCTTTTGTCTATCTTAATGTCACTTAATTTTCTGTCAAAGTTTTTTAATTTGAATCATGGCAGTATGTTTTTTCAGAAATTTTTGGGCCCTAAGGCTATGCTTGTAGACCGTGAAAAGTTATGTTTGGCTTATGATGTAGTTAAAAGCAGTTATATGCTGACATTTTCACAGTTGTTAAAATGCAAAACCAGACGTTTTGCTCTCGTGCATTCCACCAGTTGCTGCCCAAATGAATACTAATCATTGCAGCATTCCCTTGTTCAACAAGTTTTTCTAGTTCTCCATACCTTTGCTGAATGCTGCTATCCTGAAGAAAAAGTACACAGAGTTCACTTTGTCTGTCTTATATTGCCCTCACCCAAGAGAAGGGCATGCTGCAAGTATGCACATGGGTATCCAGGGGCATGCTGCAAGTATGCACATGGGTATCCATGGGCATTCCTTAAACAAAATGTCCTCAGGGCACTCAGAAATCCTGCCGGTCCATCAAAGACAGCTGGGTCATCTACTACCAAGAGGGGAGTAAATAATCAGATGACCGAGTTGTTTGCAAAACTGGGAGCATCACATGATGCCTGGCAGCTACAGCTTCATAGACAAAGAAATAAAATTTTTATCATAAGATGGCTTTGAAGGTATTTCATTTCCAGAGATGACTTCTGAGAAATTTAGTTCCCAAAATACTCCAGTGGTGGGAATTTGACAGAACAGTGCATAAGTCTGTATTGGTGATATGGTTGATTGGGCAGAACCTGCCAGGAGTGCAAGTCCAACATATGGACTTTGCAGTAGTGCATTGTTGAATTATTAATGACTATGCACTAAGCAAAAAATGACATTCTAGAGTATTGGATTAACAGGGACAGTAATGCATCCAGACCTGATGGCAAAGCAGGACAGGAATGCAAAGCTCAAAGATAATAAATGGGACTCAGATCTTATGGATGATAATTTAATGGAATATTCACAACTATCCTTCTGTTGTGGTCCAAACTGTACTCTGGACTTCAGTTCCGCTCTCTCGGTGGCATCGTTATGAAAACGCTTGAATTTAAGGCAAGTATCACAGCAACAAATGGTGTGGCTGTATACTAATCATCTACTACATTTCTGCATACAGGAATCTGCAAAAAAGCTCAACAGGGAGGTCTGCCAAGTGTCCCCTGGGATAGCCTTTGTGTAAAAAGGGGTACTTTGGATGTTAATTAGAGACAAGCTGGTTTTTATACTGAGTTTAAAAAAGCCAATTAGAGTTAATGGGAATGCAAATGATTCTCATTCAGCT
Organism: Chelictinia riocourii; assembly: GCA_026930925.1. NCBI lineage: Eukaryota > Metazoa > Chordata > Aves > Accipitriformes > Accipitridae > Chelictinia > Chelictinia riocourii. The sequence continues at coordinate 13,123,452 of JANZLP010000007.1, read as the reverse complement.
TAGTTTGATATGGTTACTATTATAATTCAGTTTTTCATAGCAAACCAGCAAAATGGACATTAAAAGTGACTGAACAGCGAAAGAATCCCAACTTGCTGGAATTCAATTTTCTTACAGCACTTATCCCTTGTGTAAGAGTTGTGAAGGCACTGGGGATTAATTAAACAGCGTAAGAAAGATATACTGAACATATGGACACAACAGAACTATAGAACTTGCTAACATTTACCAGACAAATCATTCACACGGGGAAAGGAGACCCCCTTTGTGGAGCACGCTGACTCATAGCATGTGTGAAAAAGAGCCTTGTTACAGTGCCTTCCTCAAGCACACCCAACAGTGACAGAACAGCAACAGTCTCCCTTTGAAGACAAATACAGAAACAGTCTGCCTTTGAAGACAAATACATGCACTCAGATTAACTGAACAACTGAACTAGAACTGGCAGAAATTATGTAGTGGCCACCAACCAAATGATGTAACTAGGCTTCCAAATAGTACAGTTCTTTGATCACAAGAGAAGGGCTATGCTGTCCAGCAGAGAGCAGTGAAGAGATCATTGAGCCAAGCTAACACATGCTTCAACAAAGGGTCATGCAATACTATTACCTCCGAACCCCAGCTGCAACTCGATCCAGAACAGATCCTCAAGTCTATTTTAGTACAGGTATCTGCTTTTGTTTGTAAACCAGTTATTGGCATGCAAGGAAAAGAGGCCATGCATACTGTGGGCAGCTAGGATGGAGCTAGGAATAAGACTCAAGTAACACTGGCAGGAAGTATAACTCTGTGGAAGGAGGTTGGTGCTGAGCTGGGACCACCCAGCACTACAGATACCTTGCACTCAACGGACCGCTTTACTTACCCTCTTCAGCAGAGGCTCAGCACCACACTATGATAGTAACAGGCTCTGCAAGGGCAGCACAGATCCCAAACTAATGTTGACACTGAACAATAAGCTGAATCAAAGGTTTCCCCGCCCCCGCTTCAATAAAAACAGCTATTTTGGCCCAAAATGTCCATGGATGAGAGTTTTCATGGGTAACATTTTATCTTTCTTAATAAAAAGAAAGACATCAAGCACTAGAATTTATTTTATTCTAAGTTTTTTCTCCATGTTCATCACATTAAAATGATTATTTAAAATGCTTCAGTGAGCTTCAATTTAGTGTCATGTTTTTTCTTTTAAAAAGTGCCTTATAAAGGTAAAATAATAATGAAAACCTACCAGTTTACACTTACATACTTTTTTCTAAACTGCAGCAAGAAACCAAACAGTCTGGGAGCTATGTGAATTTCTGGACAAAAGGTATGCCATTATAAGATGTTAATATTTTTGTCCTTGTGCTAATACAGTCACTTGTCCAGAATTAGCAGAAAGCAAATTATTCTGCATCTCTTAAGTGCGACATAAAAATCCACAGCTCTGGATCTTGTGTAGCCTTGTGTGTTGCACTCCCACAATTCACCTCTGAAGCCTCTCCCTCCCCTGACGAAATGTCCACTTCATCAGTCCCAGCAACTGAAACACTAGTAGCTCTGAAAAGGTCCTTACTCAGACAAATACCTTCTAAACTGGACAACACAAAGAGCTGGGCAGTGTACACAACCCTTTACCTTTCCTGCTTTTAAACATGATTCCTATCTGGAATGCACCATGCTGGAATGCTCTTGAATCCTATCCAATCATTAGTGGGGAAACTACCCCTTTATTTTCAATTCAGTGCCTGCCTACATACTTATTGTTCCTATTCACAGAGCAGAATGGCAAATGATTAAATTTAAAAAAATAGTAATTTAAAAATTGTCAAAATGCTTGCTTACAGCCTGAATAAAACTAACACTACATTTTGATGAGAAATGAAAATCCATTAAGTTCCAATACCATTAATCTTAAAACTCTCTTTTTTTTAACCGACATTTTCACATAATCATATTTTCTGGCAATACCATATTTAGCCAGAAAATCTTCAGCTAAACCTAGGTCTTAATCTGTCTCAGAAGCACTGGCTTCGTACTCCAAAACTCTCCTACATTTTCCATGGATTTCATTTAAGTGTTTACAATATACTTCATAATCCACATAGGTATATATGGTCATGGTAAATTTTGATGTGCTGAGCACAAAAACTATCTACCTTGCAATCTATCCAGTAAAAACGTTTTGAAAGATACATATCTTAAGAAGTATGCTTTAGTTTAACTTCATGTAGACAAGAAGTTGAGAACAACGTAAAGTAGAACTTCCTACAGAACAAAAATAGTGGTTTTATTCTGGTTAGCATGTCTGGATAATTCCAGACATTTGTACAGACTTTTGTATTAGAAGTTAATAATCTTCTGATTCTCCCCACTCCTTGATGAAGTACCTCCTCATAGACAACATCTCCTGTTACTTTTCACAGGATATATAAAACCAAACTCAGACTATTGATTATGTCTGTGCATTATAATATTGTACTTTCCTTTGACTGCACTCTTGAGCCAGAATCATATACTTCAATTGTGTGACACCAAACAGTCACTATGGGGTTCTAGAAATACCAGTTTCATAGCATTTACTAGACAGTGCTGCCCTCCTTCACACACTTACAGAATGACTGGGTTTTTTATAACTGTCAGTTATAGCTATTTCTATCAAATGCAGACCAAAAATACTGCTGCTCATGACTCAACTTTAGTCTTCAGTTAGCAATGGCAAGATCAGCTGGTGCTTTAATGACAGCGGCACACAATGCCACCTGTCATACTCCAATGTACAAATAAATGCTCAGTGGGTAAGAATTTTTGTAATTTTAGGGAAACACGTAAGAATATTTTCCATGAAAATGCCACTTCAGAAGTGCTAATTTCATGTAAACACGGATTGAAGAAATTAAATTTAGCAACCTGGAATTTATGGAATATACAGCAATCAAATGAAAGCTGTGGCCTGCTTGCATAGGGGATGAATCAAAAGTTGAAGACATTCAGTATGGGACATCACTCAGAATGGCACATGAAACAAAGTTTTTTTCATTAAACAGTGTTTGCACTGCACCAAAATATTTTTAAAAGTGAATTTAAAAAACAAACAATAACTCAAGAAAAATTAAACAATTAGACTCTTATCCTTGTGCATTTAGGTAATTTCATTAACATTAACTATGGCAAGGGATGTTTCAATGTCATCACCTACTCCATAAGACTCTGCTCTACATTAATAACAACTAAGATTGAGGCTTTTCCTATCTGAATGCCTCTATTCCTGTTTCTCCTTTCAGCATTAATAGCCAAACAGATTTACCAATGAGCTCATCTCCTCTAGGATAAAATACAGGTGATAGGAAAAAAATCTCTGCAGGAAATACCTAATGCAGCTTTTGTAGCATTCACTGTAAACAAGCAGGCTGATGGGCTAGGCTTGTTTACTGAGAAAAAGCTGCTGTTTCAATCATCTGTAAACAGAAACGACATCAGCACCAGAATAATTTAGTGAAAAATAAATACATTTAGTAAAGCGTCCAGTTTGGATAACTTACTAAAAAGTAAGAGAAGTATCATGTTACAAATGTCCTCTAATCTTGCTGCTTCTTGTGTTACTGAGACATCTGGCTTCATAGGTATTGTGCCAAATACATACTTTACAAAATAAATACATACATAGCTTTACATGAATGAAAATGTGGTGTAACTATACCGGTTTCATAGTTTAACTGAGCTTGCCTTGCTGAACATTCGCATAGGGGAGAAATGAGATATTAAGCATCATTCCTGGACGTATTCTGACGTGGGTTTTGTCATGTCATGACTAGGACTGAAGGATTTCACTCCTTAATAATCACATGTGATGTTACATTAGCTGTGTTAACTTGCCCAAGCGTTCAGGAGAAAGGAGAGACTTAGAGACAGAAGATGGTCAAGCCCAATACCCCACTATCACACACCCAGTTACATACTCCATTATACAACCAGTTCGGATTCTTGCCACTACTGAGACACCGGCAAGGTGAGTTCTGTTTGGTATTTAGTTTTCTTGGACAGAAGCAACCAAAGATGTCTTCACTTTACAAAGATGCCAAACTTTGCTGCCGACCTTCCCACCACCAGGTGCTGAAAACAGCAGAACCACTGTGCTGTCACAGACACAGAAGAGGTCACTGAGCCTGTCTCTGAAGGAAAAAGTAAAACAGATTTACCTGGCAGGCGTAACTGTTCTGTGGATCCCTGAGGTTTCCCCTGTTCTGTCAGTTTTCATCAGAAAATGAAGAGAGTCCAAGTCTTTCTATGGTGCGTAGGAGATGGCTGGGGCTGTGAACTCTTTCATACTGCCAAGAGACAAAGGAGATTGCTTAGTCCCAGAGCCTTTGTGCCCAAAGCCCATAAGATGCCTATGGCGCATAATGCCCAAAGAAAGAAACTGCAGTGCTTGTAGAAAAGAGGAGACACAAAATTTAAAAGACCCAGTTGATTTACTAAGATTCTGAGGCTTCCTCCTTAAGAGAAAAAACTGTTCAGTAAAAGCTCTTTATCCAAAACTTTTCTGTAACTTTTTCATTAATGGTCTGGATGATGGGGCAAGGTATACCCTCAACAAGTTTGCTGATGCTACAAAACTGGGAGGAGCGGCTGATGCACCAGAGGGCCGTGCTGCCATCAAGGGACCTCGACAGGCTGGAGAAGTGGGCTAACAGGAACCTCATGACGTTCAACAAGGGGATGTGCAGTCCTGCGCTTGTGGAAGAGTAAAATAACCCCCACGCACCAGGGCATGCTGGGGGCCAACTAGCTATAAAGCAGCTTTGCAGAAAAGGATCTGGACACCAGGTTGAACATGAGGCAGCAATGTACCCTTGCCATGAAGAAAGCTAACGATATCCTGGGCTGCACTAGGAGGAATGTTGCAGCAAATTGAGGGAGATGATCCTTCACCTTTACTCAGCACTGGTGAGGCTACCCCTGGAGTACTGTGTCCAGTTCTGAGCTCCCCAGTACAAGAGAGATATGGAGCTACTGGAGAGAGTCCAGCAAAAGGCCACTAAGATGATTAGGACGGAGGTAGAGCCCGACGTTCGGAATTTGGAGCTGG
>JANZLP010000007.1:12944200-12955227 GCA_026930925.1 Chelictinia riocourii | reverse complement strand
GTGGTGGAGATGAAGCTGGTCTACAAATGCCACATAAGCAAGGTGGAATTCCCATTCCATACAAGCCCGACTCTTTCTTACAGTTGGCACCAAAGTCAAGTTTTTTCTTTTTTTTTCTCTCAATGCAACTGCTTTATTCCTTTAGCCATTTTCATTGCTCGCTCTTGTACCTTTTTTGACTTCAGCATGCCTTTCAATGAATTTTGAATGTCAGTCAGGGAGTTCTGCTACTCAGCATCTCAGATTATCACCAATGGACTAATGAATTGAAGCATCATTCTGTTGATCCCTTAGCTTTGTAATATTCCTCTTCCCATCAGGAGTCACAGCGTAACCAACACATTTGCTACCTTGCCAAATGTTAATACCATTTAGTAAGTGCATGCTTGTGTGAGTATCAGCAATGAACAAAGCTTATTAAAAAATTCACTGTCACTAAAAAATCCAGCCCAGCATTATTTCCTGAAAAATATTCCTTCAATACTTAGTCTCTTTATTTCACTCATTTTGTTTGATTTCTACAAATAGTTTTAATAGAGAAATTTACTAATAGGAATGTTCACTGATATACAGAACTTACAAGCAAATATTTAAGAATATTATTGTCAAAGGATTTTAAAATTCAAAGACATGAATATTGTGAAACTTGAGCTGAAATTTCACTCAGCTGACCTAAAGCAGAAATAAATTCAGTAAAATATTTGGGCAATCATGACCCTGTAATTCCCTATTATTACAGATTTCCAAATACTTCTTTCAGAATAAGATACAGCCATGAATGAATCACATGAATAATTAATTGATTAATTTCAGATAAATAAATCTGAGAAAATTATGAACTGTTCATAGACAATTTGCCAACAGAAAAAGGAAAAAATTATCTTATAATTTATTTACTATGAATAATTCTTCCAACTCTACATGAGTCACTGGTGCTCTGAGTATCCATTATTTATATGCTTTTTTGTTTTGTTTGTTGTTTGGTTTCCACAAAATCAATGAAGTTAGGAATGGGAAAATATAAGGTTGTTCACTCTAATATATCATCTGAAATTTCAACCAGTGTGTCTGCCATCTTTCAAAAGTTCAGCTGGCGAAATTTCAGCTGTGGCCACCACAAAAGCATAGCTTCAATTCTTTTTCCCTTTAGTCTCTTCCCACACCAGACCCAGGCTACTTTACTCACTTGAATTCAGGCAGAATGACACAGGAAAATTTCTTTGTTATAAAGGAAATCTTGAAAGCTGATATAATAATAACTGTAATTTACATGGACATTAAGCATGCCAAGGTGCTACCATTGTTATCTCCGAAGAAGGAAAATTTCATCCAGTGTTTCACTAGATGGCTGCACCAAAACAGTCCTGACAATTTTACATAAACCAGTCTTTATTTAAACATTGCTGCTTATGTACACAATATAATTTAAATTATAAATAGCAGACTCTGCACACACCTAAAATTTCTTCCTCAGTCAAACTGAACGTAGGAAAAAAATCACGACACCTGTTATGCTAAAAGATAATCAAAGGTGAGAACAACTTTAATGACATGAAATCATCTGGACCTGATTTTTATTCCTGCTTGGCCCCTATCAGAGCACTGAGGAACTGTAGAGGTGACACCCTCAGGACTGATCCCAATATATTCCAGGAACATCATTCTGCTCTGCCATCTTGGTTGTCAATAAGGTTACTGGGAGACCTTTGGGGCTTGGCTCCCTTTCTCTTGACCTTATGTTATGGTACCGTCACTGATCGTGTTTCTACCCCAGTACCACAGTGCTTTTCTGATTCCCTGACTCATGCACCAGATTTAGGGTCCTTGCAGGGCTAGCTTAGAAATGTGAATAGCAGATCCAGTGGTGGAGGAGTAGGGGAAAAGGTTAATGGGTGAGCTAAAAGTCTTTTTCCACCTGTTGACCTGGATTTATTATGTGGCCCTACATACAGGTGTGCCCATGGTTCATGACTGCATTTGGCTTGAACCTATTCCCTGCTCCCATCTGCACATAGGCTGCTTTCATCCCTGCCACTTATCCTGAGGCAGCTGCCAAAAGGGTTACATCAAAACATCAGTACAAGGGCTTCCAAGATTGTCTATGGTGCCATCTTTAAACAAATTATCCACCAACTGTGATGCCAGACGTCATTCTCCCTCTATCTTGTCTCATGTCACATATTCCTTCCACACTACCCAGCTCTGCCTGTGAACCTCTCATTCTCATAGTGATTATCATCTTGTGCCAAAACAAAACCTCTCAAGCTTGGGATGGATACAAGAGGAAACATCTGTGAACGAGGGGGTCCCTCTCCCTGTCAGCCTTCAGCTCATCAGTTGCTACTCCATGCAGGTAGTCTTTCTCCAGAACAGCAGAATGCTTTTCACGGGGAACTTCACATTTAAACTTCCTTCTGCTTAATTGGGTAGCTAATGGGAGGAATTTGAATCAGAGCTACACAAGTATTGCAAGCACAGCTTTTGTATAGGGCATATCCGTATAGAATTGCTGCAGCTTCTGATCATTTTAATTCTTCATTTTTCACAAGTCAAAAGCCCAGGACCCAACAAGAGAGCACCTTTTCAGAACTAGTTCCACATTATGAATTCAGATGGCAAAACTCTCTAAACTGAAGTGTGTTTATCTCAATTTAAAAATAAATTTTCAGGAGCACTCCATTTCATGGAGACAAGAGAATGTTTACCTCTCAGTAGCATTTCATAGAAGTAAACAACCAGAGACTGCTTCCATTTTCCTCACCCTCCCAGATTTAGATGCACTTGATTTTTATTATTCACGCTATGCTATTTACAAACCTGAGGACTAAGTAGAATTCTCTGTGTACTGCATCCAGACAGTTTCAAATGCGTTTTACCAGCCATTCAGTACTTTCCCTGCACTTTATAATTACTTCTGTTGCCTCCAAATCTCTCTACACAAAGCAAATAATACTGATTTTTGAAATCTATCTTCATAAACAGAGTATCTTGTCTTCGTTTAATATTAAAAATACCAATAAGATTTGGCATATGCAGCAGAAGACAGAAGGACAAACACTAATAAAGGAGCGAAAAATGTGATAAACTGTTACTTAAGGGGAAAAATGTTCTTCATGCTTATTTAAGTGGTGACATGATCTAGTGGCCATCTCTGATTGGAATGAACTTTCACTGAAGAGCACTTTTCTGGAAGATAAAAGCATCTCCAGGTGTCAGTGACAGAAACAGTTTAAGATCATTCAGCCATCTCAAAATGAAAATGTGTATTTTACGCTACTTCTGAATAGTGCCAAATCAGCTGTGCATTTATCACTTCTTCCATCAGTACAGTATTTTTAGAAAGATGTTTAAATATATTTGAGAAGCTAATCACAATCTATTTTTATTACTTAGTCACAAATATTAAATTGCCAAGTATATGTCTCTAGCTTAGCCTTTATTTAGAAGATGCATTCATACAATTTATTACTTTTAAACCCAAGTCAGACATACTAAACTGAACAGAGAGGAAAAGAAAAATCCTCCTCATTTCAGTTCAGGTCATAAACTGCAATGAATTAATCCCCTTCCCTCACAAGGTAATCAGTGAAGGATCAGCACCGTGCATATAAACTCTACCATGTAAAAATGTATGTGCACACATAGTCATCTAAGGGTACGGTTGCATAGATCTTATAAGAAGAATGACCTTTCAAGTGCAGAAAGAATACAGTTCACTTCCACTGGGCAATCAACGGGTCACCTCCATGACATAAACCCTATAGATGCATGAATATTGTAGAAATATCTGTGAACAAAATTAGAGCAAATAAATCTATCAAAACTACATGTCAATTGGCCAAAGCTGTACACAGACCATAAAAGTATAATCGATGCAGTTAAAATACAAAGCCCTATGAATTCAACATATAAAAATTAACTTCACTTTTAGAATCTTAATATCGTGTGTTTTATCCCTTGTGATTTACCTATGAAACTTTAAGATCTGTACTGCTTAGAACTTCTGTATTTATTTTTTTAAACCATTATCTTCCTTTTATAAATGAGAAACATGAAGTTGCTTGAATTGCCTGTTTACTTTAATTTAGAATTTCACAATAGCTCCCTAGATTTATCAAATGACTGAAATAATTCCTTTCAACTATATTGGGGTTTTGGCTTAAAATAGTATTAAATATTCTCATGCTTTTTGGGGAAGGGGGAGCTCTATTTTTTACAACAGAAAAAACGTGCAGGTTTTGTACACAATGAAAGGCTAGGATGACCAGATTATTTAGAAAACAGCAAACCCACAATAAATAAAATTGAAAGGTTCTGTTGCAAGGGCACCTTGATTAAAAGTATTCTTTCCTTTCCCAGAATTATTTCCTTTCTGGATGGTGAGAAATTATTCTTGCCAAAGGGTTTTATTTCCCTAGACTCTGTTGTATTCCAAAGAAGTAATTAATTTATGGAATAGATAGGGTTGCATTTTATTGTTTTCATCCTTGTTATCATATAAAAGCTTTTTAATGAAACAAGTGATTTCTAGAGAGCCCTTTAACTCAGCAGACAAAAGCAGGTAGCTAACAATAGAAAAGTTCAAGTCACAAGATGTTTGTTTTCAACAGAGAACACTGGAGGTTAATAAGTTTACCAAGGCAAGAAATGCTTTCTGAATCTCTTAATTCTAGATAAGAACATCTCTTTTCATAAAATTAGGGATGGATTACCAATTCTTGTAATTGGCATAGACATGCACAGTTTTATTATTGTTTGAAGAAGTCCTCTTTTCTTTCCCTCCTCTGCTTTCATTCATTCAGTTTAGTGTTGTCATAGGAACTTCTGATCTGGCATTCAGCACAAGCAGTGGAGTCAGAATGAGCATCAAGAAAAAGAAGGTTGTTCTTAAAGCAGAAAAGAGAAACTTCCTCCCCAGAGCAGAGCCACTCCTGAAGGTTCCTTCCTTTCTTCTTCCCTCCATCTTCTGCCCATTCATGAGGAATGCCAAATAAACCATTATAGAACTGAATTCAGATAATTTCGGCCAGGAAGGATGTGAAGGTTATGTTCAGTAATTGTTTTTATCCTGCTTTTTTTTTTTTTAATCTTTTTTTTTCACCAAATTGATGACTAGTTTATACATTCAAAGTTAAAAAATAATAGAACTTACACTATAATTCAGCCAGAGGAAATAGGTTTACTGCAGCAATTATTGAGCTGATTTTATGGTTAGGAGGACAGATTACATCATGACAACACTCCCTTCTGACCATAGAACTAAGGCTATGCTGAAGTTATTGGCCTCTGTCTTTCCATGACACAATGCAATCAGTATCAATGTTTAAGTTTCTTTTGTTTCTTTTTGTTTCCCTAAGGATTCTCTGTCTGCAGCACTCTACTCACATTTAATGTTCATACATTCTTCTTTGCTTGAATACCCAGTATCCCTTTCAAGATAACAGATCTCTTGCAATCAGCTCACATCAGACCACCCAGACAACCCCTCTTCCTCAAATCTGCATCCTCCCAATTGTCTATCATCAGTTTGGTTAGAGGTCTCCAGCTTGTATTTCTTGGGATGAGCTATTTATTATACTTCCAGATAATTTTTAACTACCATTCAGATGACATTTTCTTACCTTTTCATTTTACTAAAGAATTATGCTTAAAAAATAATTATTTGTGTGTTTAGAGCAATTTATCTTTTAACTTGCTAATTTATTTATAAGGTATCTTGAGAAAGCAATAATATATACAAGATTGTTTCTGACTTTATATGTGCCTTATAATAGGCAAAGATTTGTGCGTGCCCAATGAAAACCAACTAGAGTGAGCTATAATTTATATTGCTGTGATTTACGGTCAAATGTTCTTTTTTCATGAGAATTTGAGGGAAGTTCCATGCAGTTCTAATGTATTTACAAGGTAAATATGCGTGCCAAAAGATTTTCATGTGATTATACTCTTACAGACTTGCCTTAATATCTGTGATTGCATGACAGAGGCATTTCTGAAAATAATTTTGAAGCTTTATTTACGTGGTTTGCAATCTTGAAATATTAACTTTTTTTGCTAATGGACTAATCTGTTCAAAATCTCCAATTATAGCACTTGGTCTAGATTCATTTGAAAAGCTTACCAAACTGGTGATATAAGGTCTTTTCTCCACCATATTTAAAAGCTTGCAGGTGAATGAAAAGCAATTCCAAACTGCGGACATCACTCATCTACAGACTGTACCTCCCTTCCTCCCCAAATATGTATAAATAAGGAATAAATGTTTATGGTATCACATATTGGATTAATGCCAGTGGAGGTGTAAGTGAATGTGGATTCTTGATCAGCTCTGCAGTGACAAAAATTGTTGAGTTGACAAATGTGTTACCTAATTGAGATTGCTTTATTATTAAGTACATTATTTGTTATATTGTAATTCAGTTGCTCTCAGATCTTCAACAGGCCCCATCCTGTTAAATCCTGACCTGATTTAGAGTGTCATTTAAGTTAAAAGTAGAGTTGAGAGCTGAATTTTTCATTTCAAAAGAGACAGGACAATATTCTGTTGTTCTTCACTGTGAGAAAAACAACCAACTAAACTAGAAATTTTCAGTGTGTCAAAACTCTTAGCTATTCTCTCTCACTTTAACTTTCAATTTCTTAGAAAAAATAATACACAAGCAAAATGGTTTGTTCTAGACCTGCCGTTTAGAAATATCACAACTGTTTATTCTGTGTTTATCTTAAAAAAAACCAAAAATACTTTTAAGCGAACATAAGGGTTTTTTCCTTTGTTTGGGTTTTTGTCCTGTGTTTATTGAGGGAATAAAACACTAGATTTGTTGTTGCAGGTGGAGAAATAATCTTCCTAAAATATGTCAAAAAGGTAAAATATTTTATTGTGCATCTAACTGTATGAAGTGTGTAGTAAATGTTGGAATAGCTATGCTATTTTCAGTGCAATATACCATGTACACTGATCGCTCAAAAAGAAACTTGGGTAGGAATTAGCTTATAAAAGTAATCAGAGGTTAAAGTACAAAAATCCATGGAATTATAGGATTACAAAGAAATAGAAACATGAAAACAAAAATAAAATAGTATGTGACAAAGATGAGAGAGAGTGAGAAAGAGAAGGTTATGATACTGCTAGAGGCTGCAAAAAAATTCCGAGGTAGATATATTAACAAAATTATTAGGTACATAGTTATTTTTAATTTTTTTCAGTTTGGAACAAGAAGTAAACATTTGGAGCAGAAATAAAGGTCATGTTTCAGAATTTGACCTTCAGTCCCTGAGGATTTATTCTGTCTTTCGTTATAGTGTAAATAGAAAGTCCCTTTTATGGAGGAAAGCTTTCTTGTGAAAAGTTAAGCTTGCAGTTTGGTTGTTAAAGAAAACTTGAAAATAGCCAAGAATAGCCTGGTAGTATTAGCCCTCCATTTCAAACACTTTTGCTTCAAATAATAAAGCAACCTCTTCCTCCTATTTTAAAAAATAATATGAGCATTCAGACAGGATTTACATTATTTCATAGTTCTAAAAAGTTGTTATTTCACTCTTTCATGAGCATGGTTTGAATCAAGAATTAGAGTTCTTAATTTAGATCTGTATTCAAACAGAAGTCAGTCAGGCCACTTAACATGGTTAAAGTTAAATGTACACTTATGTATTTGAGTTGAGTTGTGCCAAAAATTGTCACCCACTAAGTCATATTTCATCTTCAAAAACTGTTTGCCTACCACTGTTTGAAATAGCGTCTCTAGTAACTATAATTGGAAAGGGTTTAAGGAAAAACAACTATTGTCTTTGTCGATCTACTTTTTAGTTGGTTTGAAAACACTTCTTTTACAGTCAGTTTACTGTTTTCATCTAATGAGGCCTTATACAGTTTATTAAAATCTTTCCATGGCCAGAAAGGAGACAAAACCACCTAGAACATGATTGTGAAATAGGAAGTACTGGAAAGAAAATGGGAAGGCAAGTATAATACCCAAGCTACTTTGACTTTCAAAGTAATTTGTTAAAACTGAATAGTTTTCTAGCTGTTGCTAATGCTTTAATGATTTCTATGTCTAAATTACGTCAAGATGTGGGAAAGAAATTTGAAGACATCTAGTGGTTATTTTAAGGAAAGCAATTGAGAAAATAGTTACAAAGCTTGGCTTGAAATATTGTTGATTTCAACGCTAGCAGGACCAGGCTACAGGAATTCAGATACTTGAAAGCTGGCATTTTCTAGTAGACAAGTTTGGATTGAATCCTTCTCCTGAAGTGTCTTATCAGTAACTGCTGGTTTGAATGAAAAATTAGCATAAGAGTCCATGCAACTACTGAAACTTTACACATTGTATATATGAAAGATTTATGAGCAACAGAGAAAATGGGGAATTATTTGTTGTTTCACTGAAAGCTACTCATCACTCAGTACTTTCATGGTACAGTAATTATTATGCATTCTTTGTGCAAGATAAGTAAGATGCGGTATACTATTATTGTTGCATGTCGATGCTGCTTTTGTGCTCTGTTTGTGCACATTTTGTCCAAAAATACCAAATACTTGCTGAACAGTCACATTGGTATGGTCTTACATATGTAGCATGGTTACGTGCATGAGCAAGACAATTATAATCTGGCTGTGTTTAAAGTGACTCTTTAAACATCTTCATTGTTTGGGGTTTTTTCCGAGAAGTATGTTGTGTATTTTGAAGATAATCACAATGAAGCAAAGATGGGCACAATAAATTATTTAATATTTCCAGTGTATGAGCAGAATAGTAATTAGTGTCACGTCAGCACGGTTTGATACATACAGCACAGGAAATAAAGCAAGATTCTCTTCAGGTCTTAGACCTGAGGTTGTCTTTGGGTCTGCTTGTGCCCTTCTGCATGACCTGGCTCAAGCCATGTCACTTCCTTGTGCCTGTGTTTTCTCACCCAGTCATCTTCTATTTTTGTTGCCTATTCATGTTGAAAACTTCTTGCTTTAGGGACAGGTGTACTTTCTGTACAGTGTTGTAACAAATCAGGGCCGAAGAGTCTTAATTCCTCTGTAGTTCCTGAGTAATGTAATGCAGATAATGCGTACTTGTATACAGGTGATCATAGAGGGGAGGATCACACAACCATTTTTTTTCTTCAAATGTTTTACCTGCCATTGCATTTTCATCCCCTTCTCATCCCTGTCTCTTCAAAATTGCTCTTCAATTTTGTTACGTGCTGATGAGGTCACCAGCCAAATTCAGCAGTGACTATTGTCATGCTCCTTTGCAATTGTGTTTTATAGAGGAAAGACTGGATTCGACTCATAGAAGTGATTAAAAAATGGTCAATTCATATGCAACTATTCCTGTTTATGAACTCTGGGATAAATCATAGCTTTCTCGAGCATAGGCTCATACTGCAGTAAAGGATCATAGTGCAGTAAGGGATGCATGCAGCTCCTGAGGAATGGATGCTGATGCCTGTAACTCCTCAACACGCAGTGATTGCTGTGCTGGGATGGAGACATTGCATTGGTTTTAACTATCTGTATAGATCACTACAGCTTAGTATCTGCTCCTGTTTAATACACGCCTGCAACTTCTAAACTTACTTCTACAGCAAGGGTCTTGTCCTTACAATCAGCTCTTGACAATGCCATGCTTACTGAAGACTATTCATATTAATAGTCACAAGTGTTTGTTTCTTCCTGTAGTCCTTTCAAAATGACATCTTAAACATAAACAGCACTTGTTACTAATTTCCAATAACCTCACTTGTGGTCTAGTATGTGTCTGGTATCAGATATCTGTTGAGCTAATTCTGTGCTGAGAAAGTAGTTGTGTTAGTAATAATACTCTTCTTGTAATGCATTGTTAAATAGGATTAAGTATCAATAAGCAAATGCATGTCAAGACTTTGACAGATTTTAAATGGAGTTAGAATACATTGGTTAATGTGAAATGCTAGTTCTTCCACCCATGTGTATAACTGTGAGTAAAAGGAGCTAAATAGTTTCCTTGTTAGAAGAGGCATTCAGTAAAGGTCAGTGAACACTGTTCTTATTCCAGCTGAATTTGAACAGCTTTCCTGTTGCCCAAGTAAAAATGCCTAAATGGTTTAAAGTTGAAAAACCATGCTTTAAACAGTATACTTCAGGATTTGTTGTTCTTGTTAATCTACAGAGCTTTCTGAGAATCACACGCTATCTTAGCAAGTTATTGGACCATCATCTAAGAGACGTTAAAGGGGACGGGAATATGTTACTCATGATTATGCAGCTCCACATACAGTTCTGTTCAGTGTCAAAGTGCTTCATAAATAGCGCAGGTACCTAACAAGTAGTCAGTTCTTATTAAAGAAATGTAATTACTGTCATGTGAAAGATTTTGCAGTTATGTTCCATACCCCTCAACAACCTTCAAAGATACAGAAATGAATGCTTATTTTACATAGTAAAAAGGCAAGAAGGTAAAAACTAAATTATCTCATGGCCACAGTTTGAGAACTGGTATTAGAATTCAGAATACATTGTTCTTACTGATTACTGTTACTATACTAGACCATTAAGGCCAAGGGACATCATTACACAACACTCCAGAATAAATAAAATGGCAGGTTTCAACTGATAAGCCAAATTTCTGCTTCAGCTTTTGCTTTGTCCACAAAGGGTACCTGTTTCTTTCTCTGCCTTGTATCCTGTATCAATACATCCATGTATATAAATTCAGTGTACAACAGAGCTAGATGAAATGATAGCATTTTATGTTCTCCTTTCCTCGTGTGTAAATAAGCAGTGAATCAGACTGCTCTACAAATTGCTGTCACTCAGCAATAGTACAGGTTCACGCCTGTGCATTTTCAAACATGCCTAGACAAAGTACACAGCTTCTTATGCTTAATCACTTGCTAGTTTAAGAACACTCTCCATCTGACACTAGATTATTACAGTTACTTTTAAATCTTATTTTACATTAATCAATGTTTTTGAACATTGATGTTCAAAAATCAGCACACACAATCATGAAACTAGGTCAAATAATAAGCCTTCTTTTAAAATGATTGAT
>JANZLP010000007.1:12915341-12931608 GCA_026930925.1 Chelictinia riocourii | reverse complement strand
TATACACTTCATACCTTGTTAGCACTACATCGTGACTTATTTGACAAGTGTGTTACCTGTCTCTAACTGAACAAAAGTCTTACAGGAGATCCTTGAGAGATCTTGTTCATATTCTAGATTTTCATCTATTTTATTCACTTGTTAAAAGTAATACAAAATTCCTGTACTTTCAACATTGCAGCCTTCTTAGAATGCTCATTTTGGTGGCATGAGGACACAAGTGAGACTCGAAACGCGCTCCTCATTTCTGATGCAATGTAGTCGACTAAACTGTACACATAGACTACGATCAGTACATGATTGCAAGGAGGAACAGAAAGAGGGTAAAAATAGGAGTAAGTTTTTGACAGATTGTTCATCTGAGGTTGACTTTTAAATTTTAAACCACTGCAACAGTAGGTGATGAAATGGAGTTATCAGAAACTGATTGCATAGTTTATTTGCATATAGTAATTGAGTGTGAAATACTGTGGCAGTACTAGCTGCGAAAACTGTTTAAAATACAAAGTCCTCTCACACAGTTACTTTACCAGTGGAAGAGAAGTCAGTTTATGCCTGTAGTACTTACTTTAAAAATCAAGCTAACTGGTACAGGTACCCTTAGCGTGTTTTGTTTGTTACCTCTCGTCTTCTGTTCTCAAGTTGGACACGCTGTTCTACAGCTCCGCTCTTTCCCTTGGAAAGAACCCACTGAAAACAACCCACAGACCTAGTAATACAATTGCCATTATTATTGGCAATTTAAATTCTTTCCAGGCACTGTAATAAGAGATTGGGTTTTATGCACTAGAAGCAAGATGCTTCCTGGAGTGTATGCTACAGGAGCACAGTTCCCTCTGAATTGCTATGCTAGTACATATTTGTGGCTAATTATGATATGCAGAGAAAGGAAATTGTAATGGTTTAGGCCTCAATTTAGGATATCTCATACTCAGGAGAGCGTTGCTACCAGGTGAAAGGGAGACAGGGCAAACTTGGAGAAGCAGATGGTATGTATGTCTGTGTTTTGCTTTTTGGAAGCATCCTATCCCTATATCCACTATCCTGCCACCATTTGATGACTAGGTTAACCAGTGAGGAAAAGGAGCATTTCAAGTAGTGGTCAGAGCCAGACTGGCAAATACAACGCAGTGCCTCTGCTTTCCTCCACCAGCCTCATTTATTTTTGCTGTGATGCAATCCCCTTCACTTTTCATTTCACCCAGCAGGAGGGTGACTATGCAATATTAATGAGGAGCTGGGCTCTTCTCCATGGGCTCTTCTTAGGCACCATAAATCAATGCATTTCACTGCATTGCAGGCTGTTTTTCCTCACAAGACTAAGAACTGTGCCGATTGCACATGGATGTAGTTTTCTTTGGATGTCAAGGCACACCTTGCTTTTCGGCCATAAGACTCCCTGTTTCTCAGCAATGTGCTTTGGCTCGGAGGAGCCTGCAACAGCACTGTCATGGATGCCACCAGTTCCTGATGCTTTCTCTTGTCAGAAGTCCAGGTAGCACAGATCTAATTTTGTCCAGCTGCTGATGCTGAGATCTGTTTGAGTTTTTCTGGGAGTGGCAAAGGTCTAGAAATACTTATTCTTCCTGCTCACCATCTTCTCCTGGAGGTAGTTCTGCAGGACAGGTCCTCACAGGATTCCTAGATGCCTGCTTTATGCACAGACAACTGTTCAGGTCCGCTTGGGGATTGAGGGTTAGGCAGAGTGGTATGAAGGCCTCTTTAATTTGTCTTGTTTTCCTTGGGCCCAGAAAAACAGATCCAAGTTACCAAAGACATATATGTCGAGTATCTAAGAGTAAGTCCAAAGCAACCACCCAATTTCATTTCTCCCCAGATGTCAGAGTTAGAGCCTGCATTAGAAACTGGAATCAGTACTAAGCAAAGATCTGAATTCCACTTTCATTTTTGTAAGGAGTTCTGCTGTTTGCAGGGCAGATCGGTTTCCTAGGAGGCTCTTACCAGCATGCAGAACTGAACTCCACAAAGACTGGCAGTAACAGAAGCATTGCACTTAAACAGCTGTGTTGTTCTGTCATGTTCATTTTATATTTTTTAAAAATCTAAACCAACATCCTTTATCAAGAAATTGTGTTTATTGGCTAACAATCCTCTATGTAGAAAGTTACAAAAGCACCAGCAGTTTGGACTTTAATTCACTGTCATTAAAGGTACTGTTTTCTATTTTGTAAGAAATCATGTTTTAATCTCCCAATTCATGGAATTATATCCAGAAACTTGAAATCAAATTTCACCACAGATTATTTCTACACTAAAAAAAGCATCATCTGAGATTTAACATAATTTAGACAGAACTCTGTAAGAATAAAACTAGATGTGCAATCTGGCTTAGTTTATTGTTAGACGAATTCCATTTTCTTCCACTTAAATCCACAAGGAGAAAAGCCAACAAAAAAAGTAAATGGAGCTGGTCTGCTGATGTCTTTATTTCATAAATCATAGTAGGTTTTTTCTAGTTCAGGTAAACCCTCCTTGTTACTGTCTGTGCACTGATTTACTTAGGTGGGTAGCCTTAATTTATGAAGCCTCTTGGCTGGTGATCTTAATACATAGTCCATCTGAAAGTTAGGACTTAAACCATGTGCCAAGAGCAGAAAGAACTACTTAACAGAAAGCCTTTAATGTTGATCGGGGCATACGGGTTTGCCTCTTAGGTCCATCGCAGATGTCCTCAGGACCCGTGAATGACTTTTTACCCTTTGCTTAGCTTCTTTACCTGTAAACCAGGATTCTTCCTTACTTTCTGAGTTGCTCCATTGGGAAAATAATTAAAAATGGCAAGATATCAGCATATCTTGGCAAGAAGGACAGTCTAACTACCAGCTGAAGCATAACAAAGTATCTCTTCTCAGTGTCGGTTTAATGTGGTTTTAGTAAAAGCCTACCTTTAATAACCTACTAAATTTGAGTAACAAACTTGAATCTGGCAGGAATACAACCTTTGTATAATATTTTTCAGCACATGAAAATTAATCTGGTCAGATTCAGAGAGATACAAAATGTAAAAAGATCACTGTAGCCAAATTCTAGATCCGGTAAGGAGGCTATGTTTTGGAAATCTTGTCAGAGCTAGCAGGAAGGGTATTTTGTACACACACAAGCAGATGAACTTTTGAGCTGTTGTGTGGCTGGCTTATGACTGCAGAAGAGGGAACTGTTGTCTTCCTGGGAGATGATTGTTCCAATTTATGCAATCAATTTTGGATCAAATCAACCTCTCTTCACAAAAGCAGCCGGGACTCATGCCACTGTTTTTTTTCAACATTTCATGTTCATGCTCAGCTATTTGTTATATGAATAAATTAGGAAAAAACAGGCTTAGATATCTTCTGTTACCCAAAGGTCAACTAAATGAATATCTGTAATGATCATATATTATGTTCTATAAACATGTCTAGAAATAGAATCCAATGACAGGCTCCTAAAAATGATCTAATTACTCCATCTTGAAAACACTAGGTTGTTGGTGTGGCTCAAGCAATCAATAAGAAATCTGGAATTGGTGGCACTTTCACTGAACAAGATGAAAAGGTATAAAAGCTGGACATTTATGTCTCTTCTGTTTTCATAGGGGAGTGGGGGATGGGTATGTGATTACTTTGCATGCTGATCAGAAATTTTAAAGTTATTATAAATTAAACACCTCTAAGAAAGTAAAAATTCTTGGTAATACTGCAAATTTCTTGCTTTATGAGGCCCTGAGATATGTGGATGTGAAATAGATTAATTTCTGGATCAGCACAGTATCTCTTATACACCTCTGAAACACAGGCTTACTCTACTGAAATGCATTGTAAAACAGTTTGATAACTTTTAATATTCATCCTTTTTTATTAATTGATTCTAACTCTTCTGACATCCCCAACAAACATATTTTGAATGTAAAATTTGTGTAGTGATTCTGTTTTAAATACTGTATCACTTCTCAATATAGCAATTGAAGGATGAGAAAAAGCTTTGGATAAATTACGAACAATGTATAAGATAATCAGTAGAGCAGACAGCATCTTGATTCCCAATTCTCACACTGCAGTTGCTTTCCAAACATTTTGGGCTTCACATTCAGATTGGTATTGCAAAAAACAGGCTTGCAGCAGGCTGGAGAAGTTGACTCAACCCTCAGCAATAAAAAAAATCAGAATTCACCCTTTCCCTTTGAAAACTTCCCCTTTAAAACAAAATGCATACTGAGTATCTGCAGGATATCAGAATTAATCCCATTCTGAAAGGGGAAAAATTTCTGGGTTTGCTATGTTAGCAGAATTTTATTTCTGCTTTCCAAGAGATTGAATTCCCCAAAATAAGAGAGGCTGATTGTCTGCAGTCAGTTTTTGTAGATAAAATATGCATTCCTGTAAAATGAGTTGATTCCTCTGAGCTGCTTCTTATAGCAGTCCTACTTATGCGAGGATAAACTGTGAAGATCATTAGTTTAAAAAAGGGAGAAGAGATTCTTAAGGAAATATCAAATTATGAGTAATGGAGAGGAAAAAAAAACATGAATGTGTGGTTACCAAAAATATCTTTAAAATATCAATTAATACTTCAAAGTGAAAACAAAAAATTGCAGTAGTTTATCTTTGAATACAGTTAAGAGGCTGTGAGACATCTTCATGAGGTGTTGATGTTCATTTGTCTTCAGGATTTTGCTGCGTATTTGGCATTTTGTGGAATTGTTCTTCACAACGCTCAATTGTATGAAACATCTTTGCTTGAGAACAAGCGTAATCAGGTATGGTCAACAAGTTTGTCCCAAGAATATGGAAATTAAAATTATTAGCTAGTAATCAGTGCTTGCTCCTGATATTTCTCATATGATAGTGATTCCCTGGCTATTTTTAATTTCTGTAATTGAATGCTGTGTATCTCTGATAAAGCTCCAACTAACTGCACTGAGAAGTAGCTGGGCACATGCCAGCTTGGGCTGCGAGAAATGGACTATCTAGAGGAAGAAGGTTAAGCTACGTGTCAGAAAATTGATTCCATGACAATATACTCAATATTGCCTGAAGTTAGCCTGTTGATGGATAGAGGTGTACCTACTCCAGAAATTTCAGATAGAATTATCCCTGCAGAACAGTAGAAGTTATACAGATTGCTCTTTTAGTCTACTATGACTATAAATAGTCACTAACTATATTTTCAGTAATGATCAGATGGAAAACTGGATTTCCTTCTGAATAATGTGACTGTATTTTGCAGCCATCTTTATAACTGATGGGTTATTAATACTGTGGCCTTTACAGATGGCTATGTCTGCCATATACGATATGAAAAGGTTTTGGAGAAACAACTAGGCAGCAGTTTTAAAAATTTTCTGGTAGGCCTGAGTTTCCAAGTGGTTATCAGTGTTTGTAAATTGGTAAATTGTAAATTTGGATAATATTTTCAAATTGGCTCCATGCTTCTTGTGAAGAAAAAGGAATATAATATGAGCACATCTGACCAGCTAAGTCCTTCAGCAGCAGCTATGAAATACAGCAGACTGTATCTAAATGTTGTTTTCACCAAATGAGTTCATTAGGATCTGTTAAAATTGCAACAGATAATTGTGTTCAAAAGTCTTAAGAAGTGTAAATATCACTGTTTTTAGAGTGCACACATGAGCCATAGGAAACTATTAGGTTTCCTAAGGATAAATAACTGTGTTGTCTGGATTTCTCAGGTTTCATTTGATGAACTGTTAATGCCTAAATGTATTCTGTCTCTCTGACCAAAACCATCAGACAGCTAACTATGCTATTTATTTCTTGATCAAAAGTGCCAAACTGGCTATCATTTACTGTTACCTTGCAGTCTGTGTGAAAGCCAAAACTTAATTTTGTTCACAGATATACATATTGACTTCCTTGATCCAGGGAAGAGGAGAAGAATCAAAGACAGTAGTAATGATAATTACTGCTTAAATCAGTTAGTCAAAACTTCACAAAACACCTTTTCCCCAGGTGCTTCTTGATCTTGCCAGCCTGATTTTTGAAGAGCAGCAGTCTTTGGAAGTAATTCTGAAGAAGATAGCTGCCACTATAATATCCTTCATGCAAGTGCAGAGGTGTACCATCTTCATAGTGGATGAAGATTGTACTGTGAGTATGTTTTTTGTCTAAAGGCAGAAGTGTTTGTTCCCTGGGAGCAGTGTGGGCTTCTCTTCATTCTCACTTAATAGTATTTCAAACCCAGAGTATATTTGGTCGCCTTTTTGTCCTCTGCCTTTTCTTTTACAGCATCTACTCAAGTTGTTGACTTGGGAGGCTTTGGTCTTTGTGTAGACCAGACTGCAACTTTAGGCAGCCATTTTGCATTACCTGTTGGTAAACTATGGCTCTAAGCTCTCTCCTGTGGCATAGATCTTGTGTTGAACTCTTTTGTAACTAATTTTCTTGGCTACTGATGTAGGACAGAAAAAAGGAGAAGGCTGGGAGAAAAACAATGTGGCCTTTGCTTCCTGTGCAGCATCAGTTTTGATGACACTTTTTATTTCTTGAGTATATCTAAGCAAGGAATATCTCAATAAGGTATCTAAACAGAATGATGGCCTGTCCCAAGATCCTGGCTTGCTGAAGCAAAGTGCAACTCCTTTCCAGTCTGCCCACCTGTATTTACTGCCTGTTGAAAATAGGCTGCAGAACAAGGAGCAAGATACTATGTTGCATGCCTCAGTCTTGTACTGGCATTGCTAGTTTTACCTTCACTACTTGTTACAGATACGGGTGTGCTAAGATCTGGAAGTGAGGAAGCATTTCCAGGTTCTGTAGCACACTTATGATCATCTGCCACAGTCCCATCTCTCCCTGTATGTAGAAGAGTCACTCCTGCACACAAGAATACAGAAGAGGAATTTACATAATTTTTGTATTCACACTGTCTTTGCAAGTTAGATAAATTCCAGCACCTAGTTTGCAGTCTGTAGTTTGAATCTTTAGTACAGAGTGAATCTAATTTCTCTCTACATTTAGGCTTCTCAACTGTTAAAAAAACTGTGTGAAAAGCAACACAGAGATCAGTCAATACATTTAAAAGGTTTTGATGTCCTCACCTGTCCAAGCAAAGCAGGTCTAGAATTGGATGAATGTTAAAATAAAGTTCTGTGCTGACAGATAAATTTGGCACAGCTTGTAAATACTGGGATTTCTTCTCAGAGTGATCAGTAGAGATTCAAGACACTTTAATGGTATTTAAAATTGTATCAGAAGATATTTTTGTGGTAGGATCCTGTACACTTGCTGCTAGATGTGAAATGAAGTTAAATGATTTTACGCTTGTCTTTATTACAGAATAGGTTTTGATAATTACAACTATTCTAACTTATGAAAACCTTATACACCTATATATTAAAATATCCTCTTGGTATTCCAGGACTCATTTTCTAGTGTGTTTCACATGGAATCTGAAGAATTAGAAGTTTCAGCAGAAAATGTGAAGAGGTAAAACAATGAATTCAAACTTTTGTTCATCCCAGGAGAATGCTGAAGAACAGATGCTTTTAGTTGCTTTTTTTTCTTAATAACAGACCTTATTTCCACTGGGTACCATGTATTACTGCTATTTTTATACAGCAGGTTTTGCCCTGAAACATACATAGACAAACTCTATTGCTTTAAAAAAGGTCACACTGAGCAGAATAGGAGAGTAGGGCCTGATCTCTTCACTTTTGTCAGGTCTAAGTACATAGTTGTATCACAAGGCTAAGCTATGGAAATGTACAAATTGTGAGAAGTAAAACTTTAAGTTGGTGGGCTGCTCTAAGACTGATCTGTAAGAAATCTGTGTAGATGACTGTGTTGTAGAGTAGACATATCCACATTAGTAGATACTAATGCTATTTATGATTTTTATCAATTATTTTAATTATTATTCTTTTTTCATAGAGAAGCTGACTCAGAGAACATGACTGACTAATTCAAGAATAAAGACCTAAAGTTCTAACTTTCAGTCATCTTTGAGAAACCATTAAGAAGTTCAAATGTGAGAAAGGGAAAGATGTAGAAATAGCTGAATTAAAATATTCAGAGTAAATAGTTTCCAAATTTAGTCTGAACCTCTGTACTGAAGTTTGAAAATTACTGTCTCCGTTACCTTTCTCTGTCATCAAAACCAGTTTTTTCAAATAATGCCAAGAGAGTGAGACACACTTGTATATAAAAGGCACTACTACAGATATAGTGTTCAGAGAGAAAATGAGGATTTCTGTACCCCCTTGATCTTTTGTGCAGTGAACATTTATTATATTAAACTTAATTCAATTCAATTCCATGTATTAGAAGATTATGTCCAATGTGTGTGGCTTGAGCAACTAAAAACTGTTGAGCTGTATTATGATTTCAGACAATGTACAGCCAGGCTAGTAACATCACAGGGTGAGAGAGAAAGTTTCTGTTTACTTGCTCTTCTACACTGTGGGAATGGTAAAGAGAATTTACCCCTCCTATGCATTATCCCTTTCATGGTTACCAGTTAATGGACTCAAAATGTAATTTACTGCTTGCGTGGGCCATCAGTGAATTATTTCTCATAACTGATAGGGAAGGAATCTTGGAGGCTTAATTGCATATCTGAATCTTGTTCATGAGACAGCACAATTATATACCAAGGACTGTACTATGAGTCAACCACTGGAGTTGGAACTTCTGCTATGCTTTAAGGGCATGATTTTGGGCAATAGCAGAAATACAATTACATGGATTAGACGGGAATTATTACTTTACATAGTAAAATTTCAGGCTTATTATGTAATCGAGGACTCTGAAGAGAACCCCAAATCAGACTGGTTTTCAGAATTGTGGGGCATTGCCTTGTATAACTAAGCTTATGAAATAACAAAAGAGTAATTCCCTTCCTCTAGCACTGGGAACAACATCCTTACACCAGAAGGATAACTAAAGTCAAGTCAAACATCAGAGGAAACTACAGGAGCTTGATGGGAATAGTTTATTATTAGGACATATGTCCTCCGCCAAAGCAGGCAAAGGGTCCAAGAGAATTGAAATGCCTTAATTAAATAGATTGTGGCTAAAAAAGTAGGATATGATTGATTCTGTAAAAACATTTTGTGTCCTGATTTGGAATAGACAGTTCTATTTCAGTAACAGAATCCCCATGCAACTGATTGTGCCTTTACTTTTAGAACAAATTTGAAATGAACTTAGAAGCAGAAAATTCACAAACGTTACCTGCTGCACTTTGTTTAAAGAATGCATGAATTTCATTTAGTATTAATTTTTCAAGTGTGTCAGATCTGTGAATGGAGTTTGTTTTCAAAAAGTTCTGTTTATTTCAATATAAACCCAGTTGTTCATTCTTTATCCTCCATCTGCATAAACGTACTGATCTGTTTATTTCTTCAACTTTGGTGTTCAGTGTTAGCATTGTTGAATATTAAAGAAATGGTGGAACGTATAAATCAATCCACTCGGCAGTTTCTGATGACAGCTGGATTAGGATACAAGATTTTAACTCAACTCCATTATATATCTATTGGTTATATCCTTTCCTCATACAGGAAAGATACTGCAATTACCTGCTTTGCATAATGAAATGATCCATTTTCATACTAAGTGCATAATAATAATGTTGTATCCTTCGGGGACTATGATACAAACAAAATCAATTATATGTATGCTAAGTATGTCAAGAATACGATGGAGCCTCTTAACATCCCAGATGTCTGCAAAGACAGAAGATTTCCCTGGACAGTAAGTAAAATAAGCTTAGATTTGAAATTCAGAAATGGAGAATGTTTTTGTTTACCTTTCAAACCCTTTTTGTTTTCCCCTTATTATTGCTATTAATTTTACAGCCACAGTTAGAATTACGCAAACGCAAAGGAAGGTACATTTGCTCGATAAAATTCATTATCAGTGAAGAAAAGGTACAACACTCATGCAGTGAGCCAGGTGGTTAGGAGAGGGATTTAGCTCTACAGCCATTATTTAAAAAGCGTAACTTTAATTTATCGATAAATAGTGCATATGGAGAGCTTGCAATATGTTCTATGGAAAACATTGAAGTGAAGAACAGTTCGAGGTTTTCACAGTAATCCCTGATAGTTTACTGTGAGTGTTGGGAGGCTCTCGGAAGTTCCTTCCCTTTTATCCTCTCCCTTCTTGTTCTGGCAAAGATTAATGTTATAGATGCAAGTTCTTTGCTGTTTTGGAGAAGGAACTTCACTTTTCTTCGGGATCTTTTGCTTCACACTTCGTCAGGTGTGAGCTTGTGGTGTGGTGTACTACTGAACACACAGATACTGGAGAGTTAGGAGTGAAGGTCCCTTGGCAAGACTCAGATTACAGTCATCATCAACAAAAAGCAAACTTGTAATTCTTTATTTTCCTGTCAATGCAGAAATTAGAAAAATGTCTGCTCTTCTTATATTTAAGCCTGTTGGCTAGAGGGGCTCTGGGAGAGGATAATAAGAGGGAGAGGAGTTACTATGATCAGCAGATAGCTTTTTACCAAACTCTTTGTTCTGAGATGCACAACGAAAAGGTCAGAAAATACAGTGTTTAATGGGGTTGTCCCAGTGGTAAGGAGGGGCAGGCCCATGGCGGGGGAGCTGTGTGGCTTCTTTTTTTTCTCCGTGCAAGGATTCGTGGGTGTTCTGGAGTGGGTTTCTGTGAAGGATTGAGCAACACAGAAATTGAGTGCTCACCACTTTGCAGTACAGGGCCCAAAGCTATCTTAACTGCAGGAGTAGAAGTAAAAACAGAATCGGACAGATATACTGTATTAAATCAATAAAGAAAGAGTTGATTATTTTGAAGACACTTAAAAAAAAAATTAATACCTTGAGGGTCATCCAAACAACTGTTTGTCTGAAACAGGCCTTTCATTTTGTCAGTAGGGTTAGCATACTTTTGCATTTACCCCTGAAATCCGGATGACGAGGCAATCATCCCTGGAAATCTGTAACAGTGGAAATGTTTAATTAACAGTTTAAGTTCCCTGTCCTTTTTTGCTAGCATGTGTCAGGCCTGATTCTCCGTTACCTCAGTGCAGTTATTGATTGCATTGATCAGTCAGTTCTTCCTTTCATGCTATTTCACAGCCACTGAGTAAAGAATGTGGGATCATAGCCCTTATACTGATTCTGTTTCTTAACACTAATTAGTGCAAGAACAAAGAACGTGGGATCATAGCCCTTGTACTGATTCTGTTTATTAACACTGGTCAGCACAAGATCAAAGAACTTGCCTCAAGTCTGAATTTGAAGGACACTAAGACAATAACTGATAGAACGTATGTTGTACATTATCTCACAGAATTCCAGAGAATACACAAATAAAACACAATTATTTTGCTGGTTGTTTCACAGACAGCATTTAATCATCAGTAGAAATTTCTACATCAGTTGAAATTTAATTTATATATATGTATAAGAAAAATAATGGCTCTTTGGCTAACCTTGAAATGTAATACATTTCATTTACAGTTCATTATTTTCTTCTTTCCTCCTTTTTTTTTTCCAGTGAAGAAGACATTGATACGTGAGTTCACATATGTTCCTTGAAGTTCCTGTGTTAGCATGTTTTATAACATACATAAGCAACTAGGGAAATATTTTGATTTCACAAAGCTTTAGGAAGTGTCATTTGACTGTTTTTAACAGACTGAAAATGCTGCTAGCACTTCCTGACATTTTTAGTTTAGGTGCTGCTGCTCTGACTAATGGTGACTTTGTGATAACTTTAGCAGTGTGCAGCCAAAGATACCTGCTAGATATTTTTGCTTTTTCATTAATAATTCTCCTCGATCCTCCTCAACTTGGTGATGCTTCTCAGATCCGAAAAACCAGAAAATACCAAATCCAGTACAGTTCTACCATAGCTGAGGATCTACTTTTCCTAGTCCTCAGATTAATATGTGTTGTGACTTCACCATCTGAACTCTAGTTTCTTTTGGCCTACACAGTCACACACACTTTATATCCTACCCTCACCAATTGTGTTTTTTCTTTGGTTTGGTTTGGTTTTCATTTTCATTTTCTTCTCTGGAACTTTTGTCTCCTGGAATCCTTATTCCTATCTTTCTCTTACTATTCCAAACTTCTAAATGACTGCTTCCACCCCCCATAGTCTCTGAACCCTACTAGAGACAGAAGAGCCTTTTGCCTCATCAGAAAGCCTTTTCATCAATCCTTGTAGCTCAGGATGCAGCAGCTTTCAGTAGACAGAAAGAGCAGCTTCAGTGAAAACCCATTCTGAGCCATTACAACTGTAGAAGAGACTCTACCCCGTTACCCGGCAGGGTGATGCATTCACAATCCATCCTGGCTATAGAAGAAGTGAGAGATTAGACAGAGCTGCCTAATTAGTAGACAAGAATATGTAAACCTAATCAGGATACCTTTCACAGGAACTGTAAATGACAATTCCTCACTAACAACTAATCTTGAAAAATTTCAAGTCATGGTTGCAAGCTTTGTAAAATAAGAACTTCTAAATAATATGCATCTGTTTTCTATAATGTAATTTCTACATACATATCAGAAAAATAATGGCTTTGGACAATTCTGGCTAAAAATTTTCAGAACACTTTACAATAAGGGAGACAGCTAGGAAAATTAAGTTATAAGCAGCTGAAAATTAAATCCTATAATAAAAAGCATCAGGAATCTTAAGTGTAGGCAGTGCTAAATACTTTCTCTACTATTACTTAAATACTCATTAGAAATAACTACAAACTATGATGGCACCCTACAAATATCTTTGAAAACCCAGAGAACACAATTACCAGCTTAAAAAGAAAAGTACAAAATGAAAAGTTATATGTAAATCAGGGATCAGCTTGCCAGAAATCCATACTTCTTATGAGTCACGTTCATTTACTAATTCTGTCCTTCCATTTTCTCTGTCATTGCGCAACACAGAATAGCAAACCCCTTATACTAAATTATTCCAATCTGTGTATTGGATCTTTTTTCAGCTGTGATTTTGGGAAGTGCTTAGCATAATACATAAATAAATAAATAGGTACCTTACTGTATCAATAGCTCTAGCATGTATTTATAAAATATTCTGTAAATGAGCATTTCTAATTAGTTAAGACAAAAAGATAATATGTGAGTAAAATAATCTAATCAGGGACTCACTACATTTGCAGAACCACTTATCATGTCACTGAAATGTCAAAATATTTTGTGTTTATTGTTTCAAGAACATCTTTCTAGCTAAATCATGTCTAGATGGTTTCTGAATATCTCTAAGGAGGGCCACTCCAAATTTCATGTGAACTCAAGTACATTTTATCCATATGATCTCAATTTGGGAAATTAATACTTTTCATGTTTGATTAGGTAAACTTTGAGCTAGATCAAAGAGATTATATATAGATCAATGTGTCTGTTTACTTGCTATGTGCATCTATATGTTCATTTTGGGGGATTTTGGTTGAAATCCAGATAAAGTTACTGAGAGTTCTATAAGAATAATTTATGTATATCTCATCTCATATACAATTCAAGTAAAAACCTTCAGTTAACATATATCAAAGTAAAAAGTCCAGTAAAACTCCAAGCAGTATCACTTTTGTGCATATTGACTGCCACTTATATCTACTTGCATGTATTTTCATATATATGTACACAAAAAAAGGTCTGTTTTGCTGGAATGTCACTGATGTGTCTTGGGAATTAAGAAGTCAGGATATTATATAGTAATTTGAACCTTTCAAAGCTAAAGTTTAAAAGACAAATAATAACCTCTAGTTCCTGCAAAAATTATTTCAAATATCCTGCCAATCTGTCCTTTCTCATATGTGAAGAGTAATTTTTTGCTATTCTGCTTTAAGAAGGTAAATCCTCCACATTTGGATCAGCAGCATAAAAGCTGTTGCTGTGAGGCACACATATGTTGAGCTACAGACTGTCTGCAGAGTTTTCCCTTTGTAGAGCAGGTGCAGCCCTGTAAATTCATCCCTAGCCTGACCCATAGCCGGGCATTTATTTCCTAGTTGCTGTATCACAGTATGCGGCTACGAAGGGAAGCATACTAACAGTTGTTTGTTTGCTGTGCTTGTTCTTTTAAAGAAGAATAATAATGCTATCATTCCAAGCAGAATTACACTTGTTCCATTTTCCCTTGCCCTCAAAAATTTAAAAGCAGAAAAGTAATCATTTAATCCATTTCTTTAGCTGTGGGGTTTTATTTTATTTAATCTCTACACATACAGGTTTTTCCAGTATACATGCTGGAACAGCAGTCATTTGATTTCCTGTTATTGTTAATGATTCTACATTTTTTGTGAGAGTTTTGTTTTAAACAGAGACTTATGCAGCAAGTTTGACTTGGATTAATGGCTTCCTGTCCTGACTTTTAATGAAGTTCTTTTTCAGAATGCTACTTTTCTATATTTCCTTTCTGGATTTTTTTCTGTTCTTTTGGCAGCTGGTATGCAGCAGTTAGACCCTATCTGACAGGTAGGGGCCAAAATAGTCCCAATATGTAGAAGTGGCTTTAAGACCACTTACTTATTACTACAGAGACTTTACCTTTAAAAACCCTGGAAAATCCCCAAACCCATCTGGAAGCATATACAGCATGCTATGTATAGCTACTAAAATTGGCTTTTGTTTAAATACTGAACAAAACTTGTAGATGGAAGCTAGCAACTAAAATTGTTTCTGCTCAGACTCCATAATCTCACGTGATGGGGAGGGCAGAGGTTATCAGTAACACCTCCAACATTGTGTCCTACGCTGGCTTGGTAGGACTTGGAGGTTAGATGAGTGGAATAAAGGTACCCTCCTCAATGTCCTGAAATCACCAGGCACCTTTGCTAAAAGCAATCTTAGTGAGAAGAAAGTACAAATTCTCATGCTGCCTGTACTGCTCTATCATTTTCACAGGTGAGAGAAGTCCCAGTTATGGGCAATCTGTGCTAATGCAGCCAGTGCTCTCGTCAGTGTTGCCTCCTTGTATGGTATTTTAGAATCAGTCCTCAGGGACTGAAGGGAGACTTTGTCTGGCCCTACAGAGTGAGGAAGACACAAGCAGAACAACCAGCCTCTCAAATGATGGAGACGGAAAAAAGCAAAAGAGCGATAAAAACATTCCCTCAGCCTGATATTAAACATCTCTCCTATCTTGTTTTAAATTGATCTGGAAGAAAGGGTAGAGAGAAGTGACTCTGATCTTTTCAAAATACATGAACAATCTTTTTGCTGTTTTATAGGCATGTGGAAGACACAGCTTGCCAGAGCTGAATTCATGTAATTCATGTAATATTTAGACACCTGTAGTGAGATTATTTTTCCTGTTTTAATTTGAAGAGCCTGCATTTCTTAGTCTTTTTGCTGTTGAGACTACTGAAGAACTTAGCTGTTTCTCTGGGGAAAACGTATGCCAAAATCCTGGCAGTCTGGCCCAACGGTACTTGTATTCCAAGAATTATAAAACATACGTAACAAGAAGGCTGTTGCTTTTTTTTTTTCCAGAGAAGCTGAACAATGAATCCCACAGGGCACCAATGGGAGCAGAGTCAAACCTCCCTCCATTTCAGTGTTTTTTGTCTGCTTTTGTGACATGAATTTAAGGCCCAAATTCTACAAAACGCTCAACAGGGAAACTCGTGCAGCCCAGTGGCTTCCCTAAGGCACCATTTACATACAATTTGTTGCAAGATTAGGATCAGAGGCTCTTTTCTCCCTGTCTGTCTACCTCCTTGGGTCTTATTTTTCCATTGTTATGCTTTTCTTTTTAAATTGTTTTGACTGGAGTCAAGCAAAAATTGTTGGCACATTTTAAATCAGTGTCCACTCTGCTAATTGTTGGGCTGCCAAAGATCAGCCATGGAGCTATCAAAGCAAGCAGTCACTTTTGCATCTTTTACAACATATCTCTCCCTACGTGAATGATTTTCTTAAGAACTCACCATGCTGACAGAGTATCCTTCATAATAGTGGAAACGTCCCTGCATACACACACAGGGCTGTCCGCTCAGCTCCCCAAACACCAATCTGCCAACATGCCCTGCAACTGGATAATAGTGTCATTTTAGTTAAAGGTCTCGAGGTCTTTGACTTTAGAGGGATTTGTCAGTTGATGACTACGCATTACAGCGGGGCCAAGTGCTGTGAAGCTGGGAGCCGAAAGTTAAATAAATATCATAGCACAGAAATATGTGGGGCTTTGGGTTTTTTTTTTTCACTGTGAACACACATTTTACCACTGAGAGACTGGTTTGCAGACCAATGCCAAGTGGTGTGTGTTGACTTGAGTCATCTCACTGTAAAGCTGTGGCAGGCTGCCAGTGG
>JANZLP010000007.1:12131849-12143638 GCA_026930925.1 Chelictinia riocourii | reverse complement strand
TGTGTCTTAATTAAACGACTCACTTTGCCTAAATAAGTAACTAAATTTTAATCTTTGTCTACTATTAGCTGCTAGACACGCAATTAAAATCTAAATCATTGCCGTTTCTCATGAAGCTGGTTCACCTCCCAACTCTTGTTATACTATAGAAACCCCACTGATACAATATATCTCATATTGCTAAACTATTTAAGACGAAAAGCACCATAAATTGCTTAAGAGGTGGTTGTTTGGTCCAGAATAGCTTCACACAGGAGGCACATCTGCATTTCAGCTGCTACTGTATCCACAGCCAGTGTAATAGTATGGCAGACAAAAACTACTCAAGTACTCAACCACCTAACTTACCAGGATCCCTGCTGTCACAGCTATAGCTCCTTCAATATCCAATCTAGCTAAATTAAAGTTAACCTAGGGATACCTATATGAGTTGCTATCTTATTTTGGGCTCCCAGACCTCAAGCCTGGGTTCACAGATCTCCATGGAAAGCCAACAACCTTAAAAGCTTCTTTGTAACCTCTGTGAGCTCATTCCCTCTAACTAAAGGCAAGAGGGGAAAAAAAAAAAGTTCCATTTATCTCACAAAACCTTAAAGCAAACAGTTTAAAAGGTGCCAGTCAAACAAACAAAAAGCCCCATAGCATGATAGCTAGAGCTTAAGTTTGACAGGTCAAACTCCAGAAAGAAAAAGCAAAATCAAGTCCCTAGTTAAAAGAATTATCTTGCTGAACTACATCTGGCAGTTTCAAATGCACATAAGGCCATACAAAAGCAATAAAAAAAATAATACAATGTCTGCCCAGTTGACTGTGTACCGTGATATACTCTATTATGGATTGTGTGCTCTGCTAGACAGAGGTAAAAATGATGACATGTGAGAAGCTGAAAAAGAAAGCAGGCTGTTTTACAAAAGAAACTGTGCATCTCTTCCCCTCTCCAGATATCTTTTCATCCTGTTATGAGCTGGATCCCTAGAGCTGGGCTCCACAGATGATAATTCTGATTAAGTTTTATGAAAGTATCCGAGTTGACACTTTCCACGTTCTGAAATGCAAGGATCACCATTCTGACTTGGCATAACTCTGAAAAAGCACCCCTTCACCACTGACTACAGTTTCAAAATTTGGGACTTTGCTAAAAAAATTGTGAATACCTTCCTGAGCAGCAGTCACATTGCATGGTTAAAGCAGAAGTTTACTCTGACCCATCATCAAGTTTATCTTCTCACAAATTGAATGTTACAGCATATATCCTAAGAATTTTTATACTCGTGATGTGACTCCTTCTGCTTGAAGTAGCAGAAGGATTCATTAACACATGTCATTTCTCACTAGCTCCAGCTGCCCGAACGCTTGAATTACAAAATACAGACATATCTGGCAGAACAACAGTTAAAACAGTTAAAAATATAATTGTGTATTCATGGCTGCTTTCTTGAGCCACTTCAAGCTCACCTGCTACAACCTTGCAGTGCTCATCAGGAATGTGCGACTTCATGGGATGGCTCAATTTAGTGGATCGTCTTCGCCTGATGAAGTGTTCTTTCCCACTAAATGAGGTCTCTGATGTATTCACTGGATGTATTAGCATGTGCTCTGATCCAATTTGGATATAGCCAACCTGTCCACAAAAGAGAACAAAAAAATACCCGATCAGTTTGGTATCCTAACCTTGTCTATCAACCCAGTCTGAACCTAGACCATTTCACTGCAATCATTATTTACAATGTGAGGAAATGAAAAGTGATTATGATTGTGTTCAGTCTGCATCATGCAGACTAAAGAACTTCATCTGCTTCTCATATTTATTTTTTTATATCACTGAGCACTATTTAGAAACATTGTGCACTGTACATGTACAAAGAAAAGGTAGGGGTTCTTGCCAACACCTTTCCTTTCCCTTCTTTCTCTCCCTCCAGCAAGAGCATCACTTTAGCTGGAAGCCTAAATACATATGTCTTATGACATGCTCAGCTCACATCAGGACAAATAAATCCTATTAACAAAAATCCTTTCATAATCACCTTTCTAACTGCCAGGTGGAATTTCATTGTTATTAAATGGCATTTACTATCTCAGGAGAGCAAAGAGGTGAGACTGCCTGCAAACAGGACACTGCCTGTATCAGTGTTGCAGACAACACTAAGTGAATTGATGTCCTAAGTATGACTTGTAGAGACACCTACATTTTTTGTGTGGGGGGATCAAATACCTCTTCTTGACTACAACAGGGGCCACATAGTAAGCACTGCTCTCCCTGCAAGCCATGGGTTGCGTTTCAGAGCTCAAGCCGGGAATGAACAGTTGTACCTTCCCAGTCACAAGATTTTCCACCATCCCTGGAACAAGTAACACAAAGAAGGCAAAGACCCTGTCTAAATAACAGTAGACTCCATAGGCTACAGGTCAGAGCACTTAAACCCTGCCTTTCTCGCACCAAGTCCAGACCTTACACCATGGCTGGCAAAAACATCTTTGGAAGGCAGCTTCTGCCACAGGAGAGCCCTCCTCTGCTTGTAACCCAGAGTTTTCAAAGTTCTTTTATGCCTTTCCCACTCCATTTCTGGCATGAAGACAGTGAAAGCAAAGATATCACCTTAAAACTTAACAAAGCCTCCAGGTTTAGTAATCAGCACTGAGGTTATAACACATTGGAGAAAGTGACTATGTACAATGAGGGTTTCTTTCTTACTTTTCATTGTACTAACCCAATGATTATTTGTATTGCAATTAAAGGTCTCGAAATACAGCTCTACCATATAGCCCCCTGAGAGAACTCTCTAGGTCTGATCCAACTTCTGCTAGCAACAGGCGGCCTCATTTGGCCTGCCAGGAGGCATCAGACTGTACCTGTGGTACACCTTATAGGTAAAGGAGCTTGCAAAGGGATCCTGCTATGCTGCATGCCTATGACACCCATTCTATACATATAAAGAGAGACCAGACTTCCCCCCTTCCCCACCCCGTGTTCTGTGCCAGCCAGGCAACCATCCAAATAAATGCTCTGCACGTACATGCAAATACTATATATTCAACAGCTGACTGTACTAATATGATTTATAATATACATTACATACATACTGTATATTGTACATTTCCACACCTCCCTGCCAAATTCAGTCCTCACGTACACCCAGGAAATCCCTTTGGTCTAGTATTTCCAGCAAGAGGAATTTCTGCTAATAGAAATGAGAGCTCTCCTCTTTTGACAGCCATACTAACTGAACAACATTCAAGGGAAAACAGAATCTCTCAGAAAGGGCCACTAATTTCAGAAATGCACTTGGAGAAAAAAAAAAATTATTAAAAATCAGTCTCTCTATTTGTCATGGCTGCAAAGCATGACAGTAACAATTAGTCCCTTGTCTCTAAAGGGACAGGAGATACATCTCTTTTGGCATCTTTCAAAAGAAAACTTGCCCTAAGGTCAATACTGATTAAGTATTAAATGCCTTGATACCTCCCAGAAGGGCTCCCATTTTTGAAGAAAAATCGACATTATTTCTTGGCCCCACAGAATGAATACCAGTTTACAAGCCCCACGCTTCCTTGGAGTTTCCAAAAGGGCTGCCTCTTCATTTACATTACAAGTTGGGCTTTGTCAGAATTGTTTCAGAGACAGCAAAAGCTCTAGTGACTTATTCTTCCAGCCTCCTTTACGATGCTCTCCACTACTTCCCCTCCTTGTTCCAATCTTCCAGCTGGGAGGTAGCCCCAGCCCCCTTTTTTAATATAGGTTTTAATTATTTAGAAGAAGGGTTGTAAATCTGGTGCCATGGTACTAAAAGCCACACCAGAGCTCCTGAAAGACTGCCAACCGTTTTTGTTGGTGCCAAAAATATGTAAGAAGTAGTCAGTTTCATCACCACCCGACATTATCCCAACTTTCTGGCATCAAGTGTGAAAATAATTTAAACCATTGAAAAGGACTTATGTTTCACATTTGGTTCGGAATTGTGAAACCTATGAAGGGAAAGAGCCATGCGTCTTCACCCTGGAATAGGTTAAGAAGCAATCTCCAGTTTGATCTGACGAGCCAAGTAGAGTTTCAAGCATGAAGGATTTGCAGGATCGGGCCTGTAAAGTATTCCTAGGGAGTTCAAATTTTCCCCAAACTTGCCAGTTGGGTTCTAAAGAGTCCTCAAACCTGTTGGCCCAGATGAGATCTTTTGGACCTGGTAACTTGAATACTCTGGTCATTATTTTGCTTTTTCTGTAAGAAATGCATCCTCATGTTGCCTCCCTCAAATCCTCCAACTACCAGATACTATACTGTGCTAATCTCAGCATGAGATATCAGACATCAGCACTAGACAAATACTCTATGCTTTTCTCCTCTACTCTGTGTGATGTTCAGAGACTGCAGAAAGCTGGATTTTGAAGAGAATGAATTGTCAGCTGAATGTCTTTATTTTGAAATCAGTTTAAAATTCTGGCATTGCTTTGAATGCTGGAGAAGCGGCTGCTTGTTTCTTGTTTTGCCTGAACTGGGGTCAAATTCTGATCTAAGGGGCCGAACGGGGCACTTAAAAAGCCAAGTAAATGACTGCTGATTCTTTAGTAGTGACTTTCCTGGGAGGGACTGCTGAGCCTCTGGGCTGGTTCCCAGGGGGGATGCTCTCCAGGCCAGGCGGATGCCCAGTGCAAGAGCCCACGAAGAAAGGAGAACGTTGTGCAGCACTGCAGAGGTGCAAAATGCTGTGCTGTGCTAGTGCTGCCTTCAGATTGTACTGCAGAGAGGCAGTCAGGACATCCTCCCTCCTGGCTCAGCATCCACAGCCCAGCCACTGCCTCCCAGGTGATACAGAGGAGGGAGAAGGGAAAACAAGTATCCCACGCGTCCCTTCAGCTGCTGTGCAAGGGATGAGCCATGTTAGGGCCCTAATGGATGCTGAGAATATTTAAATATGGTGATGGAAACATGATTTTCAACTTCCATGAAATCCACCACTGTGCCCTTGAGGACAAAGGAGGATGAGTGGCTGGTTCAAAGCAATCCTAGATTGAAAATAGTATTGTCAGATCAAAGTTGGTCCAAAATTTGTTTTGTAAAAAATAGCAATAGCCTTTTACAAAGCCTAAGGTAAAAGAGGACTGTTTTCACATACTGTTTCACTTACATAAAAATAAAAATCAAAGTCTCTCTTAATTTCAGCCAGTGCTGGATAAATGAAAAGGTTAACTAGCAAACAGGAGAAAAAAAAATGTTTCATTCACTCTTCCTGTCCCAGACATGGAAGAGAGGGAAGAATGAATCAATTATTAAAATCAGTTTTGGTTTAATCATGTGAGGTTATACTCATGGACAGCTAGAGATCTGAATGAAGAATTTTAAAATAGGAGCCCCAATGTAACCAGGTCCCACTGTATCACCAGTGCCCTGCTGATAAGCTCTGTGTGAGGGTCTGTTTATTCCATTTATCTACAATTGCAAATGGCTTCAGAGATCTCTGAGTAACTGCAGAGCAAAAAAGCCCCTGCTCCTTCTCCCCTGCAGCCCCCATCTGCTCCACTGGGAAAGATGAAGCTGCACCAAGATGAAGCTGGACCAAGTAGAGTCCCCCACCATGCACAGCATGGGCACTTGCCACCCTTCCTTTTTGGTGGCACAGCCAACCCCCCAGGTGCCCTGAAGCAGCTGTCCCTGTAGCACAGCCACGATGGTCTCTGATGTCTTCCCAGGCATCCAGGGGAGAAGGGAGCAGGTCATAACGATGCTGGTAGCAACCCCAGTTGGCCATAAAAACATAAGCAGAATGCAAAATAACTTCTCCAGATGCACCCTGGTTCATGTGAGTTGTCTCCCCAATGTGTCCCTCTGTTTGGTCAGTGCAGAAGCTCTGCAGAAACATTTCTCAAACACCGTGAGCCATGTCTTGCTACGGTTTTTTTGTATAGCTAGTAATTTCCAGCCAGCAAGGGACTATTCCAGTAAAATTAGGCAGAATCCACTGTTTTCTTTAGAAAGATAAACAAAAGGCAAATGCAATGGGATTGCCACTGGTTTTCAACAGAAAACCATGTGATTTTGCATGTCGTTATTGCAATACTTGAAGCAGCACAGACTGCTTGCTGTTGATCAGACAGATCAACAGGGAGGTTGAATGAAAGAGCTGTTCTGTGCCTTCAGGAGCAACGGTCTAAGTTCACCCCTGTTGTAATACTGCTCTACTCACCCTAAACAGGAACTTAGCCCTACAGTTTTGAAACTATGCATGGACAGCATGAATAAATCTCATCACTGAGGGTTTCCTGCCATTCCTGTTGAATATCCAGTCCTATTAGTCAATGTCAGGCCCTGGGCAACATGAAAAATTGCAGAAATCCATCCTGGCTGTCCCTGGAAATCAAAGGTCAATCTCAGAAACCGAGAGACTCCTTCTAGCCTTGGAAGGCATTCACATTTCAAGACTACAAAGTGCAATTGTCAAAGGTCTGCACATTCATACAAAACAGGAAGGAAAAATAAGACCCCGGACAATGGGACCCTGGAGGAGCGGTGGAG
Source organism: Chelictinia riocourii (assembly GCA_026930925.1). NCBI lineage: Eukaryota > Metazoa > Chordata > Aves > Accipitriformes > Accipitridae > Chelictinia > Chelictinia riocourii. The sequence continues at coordinate 12,137,133 of JANZLP010000007.1, read as the reverse complement.
GAATCAGGCTTTTCCCAGGAAGCCGTTTGCCAAAATGTTAAAATAGAATCTATTTACACAATAGATTGGAAAATGTTAACAGCCAAAAACGTGTTAGACAACAGGATTTCAGATTAGAAACACTGGGCAGGTTGTCCCGTGAGTGTGCTCTAAAATAATTTATGGATTCTCCAAAATGAGCAAAATTAGTATTTTCTGTAATGACTCTTTTGGTGGGGTTTCTACCTCTGCTTTCACCATTAAGGTTCCCTTCTCTCCATACCCACAACCATCTGCCTCTGTCTCATTCCATTCTCCCGTCTCTCACTCCTCCTGATCCTACCTCTGCCCAAAGCTTCCCTCCCACTGCTCTCCCACCACATCTGTAGTCACCAACTGCACCATGTGAACAGGCTGTGCTTTAATTGTGCTTGAGAACAAGAGGCGGAAAGTCAGGCTCCATGGTTTCTATTCCTGTCCTTTGTCCTCCCCACAGAGCCTTCAGGAGGTCATTTCATCTCTATGATCTGCGACTCAAGTCTTCCTCCTGCAAGCAGCTCTCAATGTTCTGAACACCCCCCAGGCATCTGCAGGGAGCGACGTCCTGGAGCCCTCAGTGACAGACGATTGTTTTTCTCTTTCAGTGAAAGATTTTCATTACTTTTACTTTTTTTTTTTTAAAGAATGATTATGTGACTCAGAAAAGATGCCTGAAGATCACTCAAACTATTTGTGGTGCTTATTTCCTACAGCATTTGGCATACAAAATTTCAGCTTTGTTTATTGAAACCGCATCTCCACAAGTGCTTGTATGCCCCATTTCTTCCACTGGGTCATAAGAGAAATTTGACGTTACTATCATCTTCCTCTTTGGGAAACTGAGGAAAAAGAGAGATACCAAGTAACTTGCTACAATTACATCAGAAAATTATGGCGCTGTCTGTAATAAAAATTGAGTTTAACAAATTCCAAACCAGTGTCTACCAAGTCAGCCTCCCTCTTCTGTTTTTATTTCCTAGCTCAATGACCCAAATTAAACAAGCAAGAAGTGATCTCAAACCACACATCCTGAAACTTCGATTTACACATGGGCAGCCAGGCCAAAACCACCATAGGTTCTCATCTACAGAGTGTAATTATGGTATTGTAAAACTGCAGAACAGACTATTGTTATGAATTCAAGCATAATTTACATAGAAGGCAACGATAAAATAGCAGTAGCAAACTTTAGAAACACCTAATACTTAAAGATTCTTTAATGAAAGAAGTAAATTCAAGAATGAGAAGAAAGGAACTTCAACTACAATTAAAACTTGCCAGCTCAGCCTCTTCTTCTTTCTTCAGCTTCAGGATAACATAGTTTACTTTTTATGTATTATTTTATTTGTTATCACTATCATCGCTGATCTTGGAGTATTTCTGAGCTTGTAAAATATTTTTTTCTGTTTTCATTGAGCTAACAAACTGCATTTTATATGTGCATATGGAAACATTATACTTCTGTTAATTGTGGTACTGAAATCTCCCTATAGCAGAGTACCTTAAACATTTTGAGACATTCAAACTCTACAGACATCATGGATTTACTTGCATATTGCCCATAGGGGCACTGCCTAATCAGGATGCATGCACTGACACTGCTGCTAAATACAATACTTCAGCCTCTAGATTATCTTGCTCTAAGGGCCCGCATAAGAAGCACACTCATTTCTCACAGAAAGGTGACTTCTTCCAAGCAACCCCTGCTGGTGGCATTGATGAGATCTAGAGGTTGCCCCCTGAAGCAGAAAGGAGAAATTGGCTCAACTGGTAGGCATTATATGGACCACTTGGCTGCAACAAAGAAATGCACAGCCAAGTGAAAAAAAGTCAAGAGTTAAACTTTTCTGATCTGTTGAAAACAATTGCTTTTTAAACTCGGAGTAATTATTATTTCCTTTTAAAAGAAAACACACAGCACTTGGAGGAGAAGAAATTGTTATGCTGCATTCCCATGTGCATAACTCTTACAATCCAAGTCTACATTCCTGGATGCAAATACAGTCCCCATCTCAATAAATTATCCAAATCAGACTACTGAGTTATCACCCTAATGCCTTGAAAACAACTTAATCCCAGAACAGGGTGGAGTCCAACCCCTCCCAAACTTCTAGGGTAAAATCCAGTGGCATTCCAGTCTTTACTCCCTCTCATACTGCACCAGAACAGCTGAGCAAGAAAGCTTCAACAATAAAGAATATCAGCAGTATATATGTTTTTTAAAAAATCAAATACAGGGCATACATTATAACACAGGCCTGCCAACAAGAAGCAACCTGTAAGCTATAGAGGGAAAGACGAGTAGATGATAGCAACTGACAGTTTATGAAGACAGCTTCTAGTAAGCTTGTCATCCATAACCAACTTTAATAAAGTTTCCTTAGAAAGTTTTACGTTTTTTTCCGTACTCCTTGGCACTCTGTCTTGCAGAATAAAATACAGCTTTCTCCTTGCAAAATTCACCTGTTGGCACTCAGAAAACACAGCACCTTCTACCAATTTAAAGGCCTATCAACCACACAGTACAGCAGGTAAACAACTGAATCCCACTTTTTTTTTCCTCACTCCTCCTGACAGAAGAATAATTTACAAGTAACTAGAATATTGCTTTGCTCTGATGTGCAATGAACTCCAAATGGTAATGGTCCTATTTCAAGCACTATTCAAAAGGATGCCATAAGCACAAAAACTCACAGGTTGTGGAGGGTAGTGACAAATGAAAGCCCTTTACATTCATTCATCACTATAGTCCCTTCTTCCGTTGGCTGCTTAAATGTGGTAAAACATGAAGCTATTCCCTGGGAGCAGGTCTGGAAGAATACATCTGATAATTTGAACTTTGATGCTCAGTTGAAGAAAAAGTTAGATAAACTCCGTTAAAGTAAATATTGCTACACTGATGTAAAGCAAGTCTAAGCTCAATTCAACAGCACAGAGCTTTAGAACAACAGAGGAGCCTGGTCAAGTTATGATCAACAAAATTTCTTCTGGTAGCTGACAGTTGGAAAACTTGAATTTGAGAGTAGAAAAGTGTATCTGCTTTTTATTAAGGGACCAGCACTATGCACTTTTTATACATCGCTGCAGCATGAAGTGATATGTAAGTAAAAGGCAGATGACAAGAGCCACTAGGTCTGTAAAGCAAAAAGCTTAGTGGTAATACCTAATTAAGCATGTACAAGACAGAATTTTCCAATCCATCAAAGAAGGACAAGACCAGAACTCAGCATGCTACTTGAGCTGTGGCCACACAAATGGTTCTACAGCAATTGTGCTGCAGGAAAAAAAAACAACAAACAAACCAAAAAAACAAACCAAGCAAACAAAAAAAACCCAAAACCCAGGCAGTTTTGTCCCTTTTGTCCCACAACAAACTGGAGCATTTGAAGCCCCATCTTTGACTTACTGTACATATTCCAGCCCTAAGATTGTGCATATTATTATTTTGACATAATTTCTAAGAGGAAAAAAATCCACAAGTAAACATTTACTATGCTTGTGAAAATTTATGTAAACTCTGTTAATTTATATTCTTCCACTACTTGTTAACACCAAAACACCCAAAGATGTTTGCTACTTTACTTTTCAGTAAGGATACTATTTCCATTGCCTGCTCATAATGGGATTAAACTGTAAAACATCTGGCAAGAGTAAAGCAAGAGGATAGGTCTGAAATTCAAGCAACTAGAGGTTTAAACAGAGGAAAATAAGCAGACACAGGAGGATTTTTCCATACACTATCGTCTGATGCCTTTCTTATTACATGGTTATTGTTTCCCTCCCTGCCTTAGCTTACTCAATTAATATTGACCAGGTGCTTGCTCCATCTTCACTTCAACACATCTTAGGCTACAGCCTGAATTCCACCAAGTCCAAAGAACTGCTCTGATTTCACACTGGCACCTGAGTGGCACTTGGCTCTGTTCCTTAGTGGGTAGCAGACCTAGTATCAACAGGAACTTTTTTTTTTTCCCACAGGATGACAGCAGTGGTTGCAGTCCAAGTTACGTAGCCTGAATTAGTTCTGGAATCTTGTCCTTACCAACCATGCTACAGAATCACAGCATATCCTAAACAAAATTGCTATTTCTAAGCTACCTTTCCTCATAGTTTGCAAGGTTAAATTCATTTTGGAAACAGTTTTTAATACTTACTAAAAGACACTATGTGAAAACTTTTTTTTTTTTTTAAGTCATTGTCCAGCTGCTACTCTTGTAATACTTGCCTACATTTATTACACAGTAGATATCAGCAATGCTTGATTAACAACATCTTCACCTGGGTACATGACAGAAAGCTCATTAACACTATTTAAATGTAATAGTCACTTTATAAGTGTGTTTTCTAATTAGAAACAAGGTAATTTAGCCCTGGTTGCCCCCTCTAAATAGGGCAGATCTGGATCTCTTCAGTAAGGAGCAATCCTTACATCCACAGTTCATTGAAAACATATGGAATTATGGTTGTGCATGCAAAGCTTAGGAATTATATGAATGAATGTGTACAAGCCATATATTAAAGTATTTAAAGATTAACTTCAATACTGATTTCCACAGTATACTTATTTTGGCTCTCTGCTTTATGTGGATTTGGCAGACATGAAGCCTGTATCACTACTTTACAATTTTTTATTAAACTTAAGTAGAAGATTTTTAGCATGGAAAAAGAAAAAAAGTTCCCCCACTCCAGCCTCCCACAAAACACCTTGTGTAAGTGAACCCAAACCTGCTTAAATATGAGGTATACATAAAACAGAAATTAAAGCCCTCCTTAAAAAAACCCAACCAAAACCACAAAAAAAGACCCACTTTGCATTTAATTACTGGAAAAAGATTTTTTTTTTGTGTCTCACAAATGACTGTAAACAGAAAAATGGTGATCACCTGTGAATACATTGTTACTTAGCTGGTGTCTCCTCAGAAATGTATTACTTCGCATAGAAATCCTCTTTATACTTCATAACTGGTTTAACTTGCAATTATTTAAACAAGACCCTTCTGTGAGCCCATTTTCTAAGCTGTTCAAGTAGATCATTTTATAGAAGTTAACTTCATAGTGAAAAATCAAGAAGGGAGATTTTCACAACTACTTTCCTGTATTCAGACAGCAGCTTTAAGACAGCTATCTTTCACTGCTGTTTCCCTCAGACACAGATCTTGCTGATGAACTACCATGACTTGATATCTCAGACTCCTCTTGTATTTGAGATCAGCTCTTGATCATAGGGTTTTGGTGCTGCAGTTCCACCGTGTCCTAGTTTTTTTTC
>JANZLP010000007.1:11634109-11645273 GCA_026930925.1 Chelictinia riocourii | reverse complement strand
TCACACTGTAATCCCAAATCAAATTTCACAAGAGAGTAGCACCCAGCCACTGAAAAAATGCGACCACTGCATAGCATATGTGCTTCCCAGTATATTCACTCCACTATTTCTGCGTTTGTTGCAAGCACATATGCCTAGCAACATGCAGCTTTGGGAGCTGTTTTAAATGTAGCTTCTAATACTTTTCACAATTTCTTAACTCCCTCCACCATTCTATAAGAGAAGAAGTTAAAAAAATAATGGTTTTATTGTCTCACCATGACAGTCTTTCATCAAGAAGTCATCTTTGTCTTTTCAGCATTTAAATATATTCTTACTTTCAACAGATGCAAAGAAAGCCACTGGATTCTTCAGAATTATTTTTTGCAGACCTTCTTAAGCCTATTGTATTGTAGAACCTACATCTGTAAGATACTGCTCTATTTCTTTATTATTTGTCCAACACACATCTGTCTAGTACTTAATTTTCCTGCCCATAATAATAGTATTATTTGAAATACCATTTATAAAATAATATTTCGACTATTTTTTTTTTTCTTTAAGGTCTTTTTTCTTCTGGCTGTATCTGTCACACATACATAGTATCACTTCTGATCCATGCACAAACTTGTATTTGTTCAGAAGGTTTTATGCCATTACAGCTTGAGATCCATCAGTGATTTTGTCTTCCAAGATACAGGCACCTCTATGGTCTAGTTCAATGAAAGGCAGAATATCATTGTATTTATGACTATATTTTAGTCAGGAATAAAGAAATTGTTTTAAGACGCCCATGGTTTCAACAGGTGCTCTTCAGTTAGGCTCCAGTGTACTGTAATGTTACAGCAAGTGCCTGCAGGCACAGATATTTGGAAAGCTGTGTTTAAATAACAAACTATTTGATTTTCCCCACCGTTTCTTAAATGAGCTAATTGTGTAAATAATTTAAAAAAAACCCACACCAGGGAAACTGGGGAATAACAATTGCACATAAGTTTCAGCCATGTTTGGAAAGGAGTGCATTCAAGGATATACTTAGGAATCGTTAGCAGAGTTAAACTAAAATCACTGTAAAACAATGACTTCTTTTAAAGTATGTGCTGTTCTAGTATAATGGTAACAGCCCGCCGGATTAGAGAGTGAAGTCACTATCATTACCACAAGGGGGAGATGTTACAAACGGCAGGCGAGGCCATTCCTTAAATATTTGGTCCTCAAACTGATGAGTTCCACTTTAAGTGAGACCGATTCTTTTATCACCAAAGGTATCCCTGCCCCTGGTATCTTTTTATTGACAATCTTTCTCTTTCATACACACACAAATCCCCACTACTTGAAATTAATGTTTTTTCCTCAGTCTATGCGTTTGCTTTTTGTTTATGAATATGAACACATCAGCACCCAAAACAGAACGGGAGGATAACACCTAGTAACAGACCATGGATACAGCAGAATTTCTTACACATAGAACAGTTTAAGCACAGTAGGGATTTATTTAACATAAGAACTTGTAATTTGATTTTTCTTACTGTGACTGCTGAGTTACAGCAGCAGCCGTTCATTTCTTACTAACTACAGAATCCAGGAAGATGTCGGAAGCTGAAGCCACCAAGTTTTACAGGTTCCAACAGTCCGCAGTCCTGTTTCAAACGATTCTGGATAAGCCTGGAAGGAACAGGAACACAGAGGTCCAGCCCGCAGGGCTCCAAATCCTCACTAAGACATTGGGTTGTCTTGGGTTAGAGGGGAAACAAAGAAATGGGCGGCGAAGGGGAAGACTGGAAGTTGGAATGGCGAAGGCAACGTCTACAACCAAAGTTGGTCAAGATCCACAGAGGAATGCCTGCTTACGCTCACAAAAAACAAGGGAAATCGAGTCATTTAGGGCACACTCGGTCATTCCAATGAAGAGTAACTCTGATGCGGATGATTACCCTTCAGATACCTGCAATGTTATCTACGTTGTGATAGAGAGAGGAAGCATTCTTCTTCTCGTAAACCTTCAAAGCACGGAACAGGACTGAAAAAATTGAGATAGATAACGGGGACTCTGGAATGCATTCTCTGGAAGCGGATCCAATGCAAAGTTAGGCAGCTGAAAGCTGTGGCTTCAGGGGAAACTGAGGCTCTCTAACAGCTCCCTGGAGCCAAAAGGAGACGACGGTATTCCCATCCCCTCCTGTTCTTTGTCACCTTCTCCTAGAGGCCGCATTCCTCCTTTACATTGGCTCTAGCCAAAACTATATCCCTTTACAAACCGCTTGAACTCACTGTAAGAACAGGAAACCCCCGGGCTTTCTGTTGCTTTTTAGTGAGATAATCGACGGATACAGGCATCTTCACCGGCGCTTGGCAAAGCACAGGTAAGCAGCGAGCTGAGACCGCGCAGCGTAATCCCACCTCGGAATCAGCGGACCGGAATACCCAAGTGCTTCTCAGCCTTCCTATTAATCAACTTGTGGAGCTACCTGATTACAGATGTATTTAAATTAGTCACTTCACAGATGCAAGCATAACGGACAATTTCAGTGCATTTATACTCTTCCTAAACTAATTCTCCTTGAACCTACAGTGTACCGGCAGCCCAGCATCTCGGCAAGAATCAGCATGGCTCCAGCTCTGCATTCCCTAAAATCTGTCTTATCTAAGTTTTACATTATCCGGGCTATCTTATTTATTATTACTGTGCAGCAACAAATCAGCTGCAGACAGGACTGTTCAACAGAAAGGGCATAAGACTGCACGGTAGAAGTGGTCTAAAATGTAGACACGTGCTGGTAACAAAAATCTTATTGACCCAGGATAAGATGGTTTGGCCTCCCAAAGGAAAAAAAAAAACCACCAAACAACCAAACCCCCCAAACTTGGAATGAAGTAAATCCCTACAAAAAGACAATCTCAGAAAGACAATGTCAACTCAAATTTGTGCTTTGTTGCTGTTACTTACATTTCCAGTAAAATCAAACAGTGGTAAATCTGAACTGTAGACTATGTAAAAAATCCTCTGCCTGGAAGACTGTAAACACATGAAATTCAAACCCAAATGAAAACTGGTAATAAAGAAAAAAAAAAAATGAATACCAGTCCATAAATATGGGCCCAAAAATACAAGCTCTCAAGTCCATTCCTAGCAGTGCTGCGATTACTTAACCAGGCGTCAAGTGTGCCAGGTCAAAAATAAGAACAGCCTTCTTAAAGGCAGGCAACATGAAACTTTTAAACCCATAATCCACCTCTCTGAAAATTCATCAGAAAACTGTACTAACACACCTCCCAGGGCTCTAAAAATGTGAAGTGATGCATGATTGCAATGGAATTCTAAAATTGCCAACCGATTTGAAGGAGGTCTTACATACATATACACCTATGTACAAAAGAAGTCCATTTTATGTAGTTAAAAGAAGCGATCCATGGTATATAGCAAGCACCTGAAGCTGTGAGAACCCACTCTCAAGTCTGGCTACGGATTCTCCTCCTGATGACGTGCGGCCACGTTACGGGGTCACATCTAATGAAAAGTGCTTTGTAGCCCGGACTCTGCAAGAACTCATGAATATGTGAGCCCCATCCCGTGACATTCGTATCGTGCTCGGCCCAGTGAAAAAAGCTACTATGTACTGAGGCACCCTGATTCCAAACAGCGGCATCTTGGGTACCTAAAAGCTCCATCTGATAAAACAAGGAGCCAAAATCTTTGCATACAGCCAAATATTTCCAAAGAAGCTAGTGTGTTGTGCTCTGATGTTCTGAAACCTATTCTTGGAAAAGCTAACTGTGGAATACTAACGTCTTTACAGCCTCCCCCCTCCTCTTATTTAAAGGAGCGACAACGGAAAAGTTGGTCCTAGTGGGCCTACGTCTATGCAGAGGTTACCATTAAAGATGCACTGCTGTATTTAATTTCTGGAGAAAATGAAGGGCGAGGAAGTAGAGAAGTGGTTACAATGGGTTTAAAACTGCTCCTGCTATGCAGAATTGGACAGTAAACAAATGAATTTTTATGGAAAATCAGTTAATATTCAGCGATTCAAAATTTGGCTTTGCCAAGGATACATGAGCCAGGCCCATTAGTTGCAAAATGTTCATCACTCAAAAATATTCTACAGTATTTTTATTTAAGTATCGCATGAAAAAAAAAAATGGCAGCTTGTAAACTATATGTACACAAAACATTCAAGCTTGCTGTTCAGGCTTATGAAGTAGAATCCTCCGGTCACCAGGACTGAACGTTACACATACTGAGTACTCAGAACATCATCCCAAATGTAGACTCTGGTTTCAAATAAGCTATGTAGTCTCGGTTAGAAATTTACAGTCTTGGGAAAGGCAGAAGTGCAGCACTCCAGGAGGAGGAGGCAGAGGGGAAGGGGACTCGGGAGGGTTCCTTGTTTGATACAGCTCACTGATTTCCACTTCAAACTTGCTTAGCTTACAAGTACAAATATGGTTTTCTTTCTTTGTTTTCTTTCCTTTTTTCTTCTTTTTTTTTTTTTTTTTCCTGGCAGCCTGCTCAGCACATTCACCCCAGGCTCTTGACAGTCAACCTGGGTTCTTTCCATTTCATGTCTCATGGCTGGTAATAGAGTCTCTGCAGGCTTTATTATGCCACCTCTGTGTGGTTGTCTTCAGATTATGCCATCAGTGACACCTCTGCAACCCCATTAATCTTTGGTGGTGTGGTTACAGTGTTGTGAAAGGCATAATGAAAAGACGGTTGTAGTTTCTTTGTATACAGGAGAGCAAAACTTGGGTTCTCGGAGCATTTCCTACTGACAACGTGGGCTGCCTGACTTAACATACAAAGTGGGAAACAAATGAGCCAATTTCAGCTTGTGAAGTCAGATTTTGGGCGAAAACAGTGCAAACATTTACGTCAAAACTAAGAAAAGTTAAATAGAAATCTATAACCTGGTGTTGTCACTACACAGAAATCCATGCTAGTATTAATTACCTGCCAAGTCCCGAGACCATTAGTTCATTTCTGTGTGTAAAGCATTTTGTGTTTCCTTTATTTATTTCTGAAAATCCAGACCACCGTGCGGGCATTTTCCGTAGCTGCCTGGTATTCAAGAGCAACTCTAGGGCTACTCCTGAGTTATGCTTGGGTCGGTTCATCGTTCCCAGCCTGAAGTTCAGGACAATGTAAAGAGGTACGGAGGCTCTACTCCAATGAGATCCTCTTCACAGCCGGAGTCCTGGGTGGGAAGGTTATGTATGAGGCTGGCCTTTTCGCAGACAACAGAAGGCAGGTTTTGAGACTGGCTGCCGCTCTCAGTGGCTGAGAACTAACTTCTCTGGGGAAGAAAAAAAAAAAAAAAAAGCCATTTTTTCAAGTCGAGCTTCAAGGGAATGAAAATAAAAAGAATTGGATCAAAGGGCAATAAATGCTGAAGAGACTTCTCTGAAAATGACAGTACCATGCCAGTTCTTGAATGCCTCTTTGCAGTTAAATAAAGCAACTAACAAAATTGCTCCGTAATGTCTTCTGCCTCATGCCTTGAGTCTCTTTCCAGATTAATCCTTTGCGGACCCACTCGGGCTCCAGGAGCTCAGACGAGGAGGCTCCACGTGAGAGCGGAACCCAGGACTGGCTGAGAGCTGAGGGTCTGGTGTCTTTGGGGCTGTGTTCAGCTCCAGTGTCAGGAATTCTGGCAACAGCACAGCAGCCTTGGTCAGAACGCTGCTGGAGCACAAGCTGTTTTCCTGACCTGACAAGCAAAGGGTTTGCCGATGCAGATGGAAAGATGATTTGAAGGTTGCCTAGTCTGTTGCACAGATTTTCCTCTGTTTAGAAATGCAAAGATTATCGAATAGTATAACAGAGAAGCTGAAACACCATGCAGGGGACATATTACCCTCTTTTTCCCCCTATTGCATTAGATTGGAAAAAAACTAGCAGGGCTGGAAGAAGGAACTGAGAAATGAGAGGAGACAGGAGCTCCCTTGCAGGCTTTTGTCACACAGATTTCCTAAAATTGTCTTCGCCTCTGGAAGGGACAAATGGATTGTAAACACTGGAGGTTGAGCGCTCGCAGAGACCCAGGAGCTAATTTATACTCACAGCTCCTGCTTTGCTGAGCATGCCTCCAAGGGACGCTCTCCAAGGAATAGCTATTCTTCAGTGAATTATCTTCTCTGGTTTTCCTACATGCAAATCTAGCCAGAGGGAAAGGTAACCCCTCCAAGCCAGTCGTGCCCCGAACAGTGCCAAAACTCCGAGAATCTCTCTTTGTGTGGAGCTGCTGCTGAACAGCATCTGCTCCTCAGGTGTCGTGGCAGCTGCATCGATCCCTCCTGCTGGAAAGGCAACAGCTAAATATATGCTTCCTTGAGATCCATACATCAGCTTGAGATCAAAAAAGACCTTTGAAATAGGGATGATAAACCACAGGTATGTCTTCAGTATACTGCAGATTGCTTTCTGCAGGGTGCTACCCCTCCTGTTATCAGGGATTTTTCTAGGATAGGAAAAACTCCTTCTTTATGCCTCCTTTGCTTCTGCCTCTTTTTTGCATCCCTGTAGGGCTGGCCGTGGCAACCTGTCCCTAGGTTTTCTGTCAGGTCAGATTTGTTGTCATTAATTTGCTGAGTGATAGTCTGGTCATGAGTTCTTGGAAGATTTCACAATGTGTCATGCAAGAGGCAAAATCAGTTCCCGTATCTGCTTTTATTTCAGATCTGCTTGTTTTCCAGTTTCTGAATATTTCTTCTTTTTTTTTTTTGCCATTGCATTACTTTCAGTGAATAACTCCACATATATTTGCATTGAATCACTGCAAATGCATCTATTCTTTTAAATATTTGACAGCGTAAAATTTTATAAGCCCATTATGTAGCTAGTTTAGAAATTTCCCAACAATGAATAATTCTTCAACCTTGAGACACTTGAAGAAATAGCTTGGGATTTTCAGAATTAGTTTTAATTTCTTGTAAAAATCAATTATGTTTTTAATGTACTCATCCAGAATAGAGGAAGGCAAATAAAACTTTGATGGTTTTTCCTCTTATTCTACCCAATACTGTAGTATGTGTACATATGTATTTTATATCTAGGTTTCTCCATCTCTTTGTCTATAAATATTGGTGTCCATATCTGTGTTCAGATTATTTAAAAATGCAAAAGGAATGGAATTATTGTATATGTTCTTTGGAAATAAGTTACCATGTATTTTGTCTGGATACTAGCATAATACTTCTGATCCTTTGAAAATAACAATTATGTATTTATACCATTCTATTGAACTTTTTTAAAGCAAAGAATACACATTTTTGCATAGTATTTGCTAGTGTTTCCATTTTTACTCTTACTTTTAAAGCAGAATTTCAGTAACTATCCCTGTTATTGCTAGGCTGATCCTGGTCCTGACAAAATGCGTGTGCTATGGAGCAATGCAGTAGGACCATGCTCAGTAGAGGAAGGTGAAAGATAAAATTAAATTTTCTGTGCAGAATCTTTTTTCTTTCTTTCTTTCTTTTTTCTCCCTTCTTTTCAAGAGCCAACCCAGGTAACCTTCTCATCATTTTCTAATGTTTTCTTATGTGATCCAGCTGAGTATTGTTGAGAGGACTGAAAATTTGGCTAGAAGCAGAAGCTAGTAGGAACCCATTACTTCACTAGACACAATCCACAACCTTCCAGGTGCTTATGTCTGTTTAAGACATACATAGATTTTAACTGTCATGTCTATATTCTACTGGTGTTCCTTCTGTAAGTGGGAAACAGAATGTTTGTTGTCAGTCCTTAAATATGTCACCTATTCTTTATTTTTCATGTTTCTACAAATATGTTTGTCATGTGCCTAGTTTATGTAATAATGTATAATATAGTAGAATTAAGGAATATATAAATGCTATTTTAAAATAAGACTTCCCACACACAGCCACTGGTAAATTAGATGGTATAATATGTTGAAGTCAATTTGCATTTACAGATTCATAGTTTTCATAGACATCTTTCTGAAAACAGAATTCAGAAATAGCAGTAGAAATGAGACAAATGAAAATTTCTATGACTATATTTGTCTTGAAATTAAGATAGCAAAACTTAGAGCATTAACCCTACTCCCAAACCACACCTTCAGAGTGGAAAATAAGTGAAATAAGCGTGGCAGTAACTCAGGTTACTGGAGTGACCTGGTTGGGTTTGGCTGTCTGATCAAACATGTGACTTCATGAAAATAATAGTCACTTTTTTTAATGGTTTAAAAGCAAAGTGGAAGCTTGTAAAGATGAGTTGCAGAAGTCTGAACTGGAGTAGTCTTGAATGATAGGCTCAAAGAAATGATAAATCCTTTGGAAGCTAGAGTTATTCATTAGTTGGGAGAATGGAAGGTGGAAGCATATCGGAAGTATCAGGGGGAGCTGAGGGGAAGAAAGAATTTTAAAACCTAGTTCAGGCATATTTCAGAACAAGTGCTAAAGGCTTAATTTATAGAAGAACAGATCTACAAATTGCATAAAGCTTGAATGTGACAAAGAATTTATTATAAAAAGGTTTTCATGAAAACCTGCCTTTACCAGTTTTGTATCAATTTTGTCTTTATTTTGAGGATCAGGATATCATAAGCTGATTTAATGTCGATTCAGTTAAGATCATAACTTGCCTTTCTCTTCAGTAAATGCAGTCATCCTCCCAAGACTCCAGTCTTTCAATGAAACCACAAATTCAGAATAGTGTTGAAGTCCAATTCAGCTAATAATGTCTATTAAAGCCACTGAACAAAAGGTAAGAAAAACGTCTGGCATTGTGGAAAATAGCTAGTGTCAGCCTAAATAAATGTTTCTCTCCACGCAGCTCCAACCAGCATCCCTGCCAGAGCAAGGCAGTAGCTAACGGCTCCTGGGAGCCAGCCCAGAGGGCTTTGTAATAGTTTCTTTGCAGTCCACTGAAGGAGGAAGACACTTCTTACTAGCTAGTGTTAGCAGGCACCCTAAATTAGGACACATCAGGCTCCCTCTGTGGTCAATGGAGAGAAGCAGGCTTTTCCAGACAGGTAGCACAAATTCCATGTCTCCGCTGACTAAAGAGACAGCCTATAAAGACTCACTTCCAACTTACAGTTTCACGGGCAAATGAGGTCTCCACTCTGCTGACCTCCCTCCATGTGTCCCCGGGCAGGAGCGGCAGTGCAGAGGCTTTGCAAGGTCCCAAGGGATGGATGCTCCTGTGCAGATTGCTCTGAAGATTAGAGGGGAACCTCTGGTTTCCAGGACTGGGCTCTACCAGGAGGAGGGAAACATGTCAGGGATGAGAGGACAGATACAACCTGACTCTCATCTAGAAGCTCAGAACAGTGCACAGCAGCCGTAAGGAGCCAGTTCTGGATCCATATGATCATCTTTGTGAAAATAAAGCCACGTCATTATAAAAATGATCTACAACAACCTGAGCAGGGACAAAACCTTCTGAGCAGTGAATGCCATGATCCCAGACACCAGCTCCACACCTGAGCTTTACTCCCCAGCATTAGGCACAAAGGCCCGAGAGCAGCAGCTTATTGGGTCCTTGCAGCCAGGAGCTGCTCTGTGCTATCTACACACACCTGAAAACACCAGCGTCAAGTCAAGCCCTCCCTTGGTATTTGCACCTCTGCTGTGGTGGTTCATGCATAGTCCTGGCTGGGGCTTTCTCTGGCCTTTGCTCCACCTCATTAATCCTTCTTGTGACATGACCGAGTCAAGGCCCAGTTGCTTTGCTTTGATTAGACTGTTAGAAAGTGCTAATTTGGCCAAAGTACCTAGCAGCACAACTTTAAATCCTCTGCTAGATAAGGCTCCTTAATGACTCCTGAGGGCAGCCGCCTGCCTGCAGACAAGGCTCAGCGAGGGTCTTGAAACACCAGCCATTAAGCAATGCCAAACAGGAAAATCTGTGACATCTGGAAATATCTTTTTTGAATTCAGTATTAAAAAAAGATATCTGCTGCAGGGTGCCCTATTATGTTTCTAAAATACTCCCAGTTTGCTTCATGTTTATCCAGAAAAGCTAATTATACTTGTCGCTTAATGTAAATTGCTGGATAAATAAACACAGAAATAGGAGCTTAGTGACTGCTATGCTTCCTTTAAAACGCTGTCTGAAGGTTCGTTATGCTAAACACAAAAAAGAAGGGAACTTCTTACAATGCACTTATTAAAGGCACATTTTCTACAGAAATGATTGAGCATGATTGTACAGTAGCATATAATTTGCTTTGTTGGCATTTTCAGCTGAATCTTGCCGACAGCAAGCGTGGATGGGAAAAGCGGCTGCGGGGCTGCCGCTTGCGCTGTTAGGAGCTGTCAGCAGCGATTCAGAGGAGGAGGATGCCCCGACCCAGAAGAGGAGCACTGGCACAACACACACGGCTGACAATGGGGCAAGAAACCCCGCAGCTCATTTGCACACACACACGTGTCCCTGGGGTAGTGGAAAAGCTCACATTGATGCTGGCACCTCAAAAGATTTACGTGACATCGCTATGATCATTAACAGCAGAACATGCTGTAGCAGGTCCCCAGCTCTACAAATGGGATCCAAACCAGGCGTGAATGTGCAGTTGTATTTCTGTCAAGGCAGCCAGTATGGTACAACATGGAGTTATGTGACACTAATGTCCCCATGCTGGCTTAATGCCACCTGAAAGAGGATAAAAAAGACCTGACACAGGAAAAAAAGTGGTCCAGACGATCTTCACCTTACATGACATAAAACTAGCAAGTACAAAATTGACCCATTAAAACAGATCATGACTTTGTACTACAGCCATGCTACTTCTGACACAGCAGGAGGAGGCCTAAAGTCTGTGAAACCTTACCATCCACCCACCAACTTGGGAGGGAATTTCCAGAGAAGCAACAGGGAACACATCTCAGAGGAGTTTGGGTTGTGGGTTTTTTTCTTGTACAGTGTTGTGGTTTAACCCCAGCCTGCAACTAAACGTCATGGAGTTGCTCACTCACCTCCCTCATGGTGGGGTGGAGGAGAAAATCAGAAGGGTAAAAGTGAGAAAACCCGTGGGTTGAGATAAAGACAGTTTAATAGGCAAAGCAAAAGCCACACACACAAGCAAAGCAAACCAAGGAATTCATTCCCCACTTCCCACGGGCAGGCTGGTGTGCAGCCATCTCCAGGACAGCTGGGAAGTCGAGAAAGAGTGAACATGAAAGAAAATATATCTAGGCAAAGGTGTTAAGTATGAGAGGT
>JANZLP010000007.1:11592043-11602416 GCA_026930925.1 Chelictinia riocourii | reverse complement strand
GCGACAAACAGCAGCTGAGTGGCATGATGAGGAAGTTAAGATTTCCAGTGCTCTTGAACTCTTATAATTAGTGATATCAGTATTAGGTTATGCTGCTGCTGAAGGAGTGGTCCCTCCTCATCAGCCAAGGGTTCCTGCCATGGGTCAGCTCTAGCAAGCATCTGATTGCAATCCATGTTGTTGATTTGTCTGCAGACTAACTATTCTTGGTTTTAGGGTGAGTTTTTCCTCTCAGAGCTTGATTAACCCAATACACTGTGGCTTGCAGATTCATTCATGATCTCCCATTCTGTCCTTCTTTGCATCTTCCACCCCTGTGGCTCTCATGCAGACTACCTGCAAGGTGCCTGTGTAGACAACGTACCTGGACCTGGCTGAGAGCTCCTGTTGTGAGGTGCTAAATGACCAAGTCTTGGCTATGAAGGATTTCTCTTGCCCCCAGTAAGCCCCAGTTCAACCGGTGCTTGAAGACCTCACCTATATATGGAGAGAATCTAGCCAGGATGGCTGCCTTTGGGTGGTCTTCAAAGGCTGGTATAGAAATGCCTGGTCTTTGGGTCTGTACAGGCCACCTCACAGCAGCTCATGCAGACTTCTGAGGCTTAAGTGAAATAGAGAGGGTCTTTCACAACTGTCCCCAGCTAAAAAGCAAAACTAAAAACCATTGCAGAAGCCTTGAAGCTGCTTGGGCACACCAGTCTATGGGAACCGTCGTGCAGATTTCCAGAAGCTGTTTGATTCAGCTGCGTCCTTGTTTCTTTTAATTTGCTCTTCAGGGCCAGGGCGGTGTATGGTTTGTGTCTGTGGAGCAAGTGTGTTTTTTGCCCTTGTTCCAAGTTACCACACAACAGTCAATTTTTGCCAGCGGGAAACCTAACTTTCTGTACCGAGAACGGCCTTTACTGTGAATCATCACATTTCTCATCTCAAAGTTTTCACTCTGCCGATCAATCAGCCATGTGGCATATGTCAGATAGAGCAAATATTCCATGAAAAATTACTTCATAATTTGTAAACGTGTGCTGGAACTGCTGACCCAGCTACGCAGTGACTGCTTACAGCTCCCAGGTAATTTCTGAATGATCTTGCAAAAGAATAAAATAGAAGAGTTAAATTTGTTAAGCAAGGAACTGCTTTCAAGGTCTTATTTCCCCTGTGCAGAAATACCCTCTGTAAGCACAGTGGATGTTACCTGTGACCAAGTCTGTAACAGGCAAATCTCATGGCTGCTCTCTGTCTCACTTTCCCCACCTGTGGACTGACAGTAACTTCATGTTTTGAAGCTACTGTGATTAATGAGACATTCTTATGTTTCAATGGGTTTGGATGGGATCCCATGGACTTAACAAGTGTGATGGTCCAAATGCTACCTCAGGTGACATTGCAATTGCCTTAGCAGGTATTTATGAGCAGCAGTTGCCTCTGATATAAGGCATCAGAGAGCCTAAGTGTGTTCTGCAGAAGGATGAGTGGGAAAGAGCAATGTCTGAGGCTGCATGCAATGACGGTTTCCGACATCCACGGGTCTGGGTCCCTGGGACACATGTTCTTACTACAAGAGCCTGCCCAAAACAAGATGGGGAATGATGAAAATATTTCTCTCTCTTCATGGTGGCTCAGGGCCACCAGCAGAGCCACGACAGTTGCATATCTCACCTGCATTCGGAGATCAGCTTCTATATAGGTCCAAGTGAGTCACTTCAGACAAATGAGCATTTTTTACAGTCTTGGCTTTGCTCTTTGAGGTGAAGGTTATCCCAGAGAAGTCAGATGTGTCCCAGCTTCCCACACCAAGAGGAAGGCGACCTGTAGCACCATCATAAATGTGGCCCGTTTTCTGCACTTTCTGGCTAGAATACGGCTAGGATTGCCAGCACCCTCTTCATCCCCACCGGCCCTGGGTGAACTGCTCAAAAAAAAAAGAGTACAGTGGGAGACTCATAGACAAACAAGTGCCCGTGTTGTAGTCACAGTTGGACATGAGTAAATCCCATTCACTCAGTGGAGAGCTCTTTTGCCTCGGTGAGAGTATTTGGCTGATGCTTTTAAAAATTAATCCCAATTAGACACTCATAGTTGGGTCTTCAAATCTTCATCCAAGAGGCAGAATGATATTTGTTAGACCCTTAGTTAAACACAGTGATTATAATTATTTAGATAAAGTCGATGAAATAAGTTAGAAGCAGCTAAAAGACAGCCCAGGAGTTTAAAAAAAAAAAAAAAAAGAAAGAAAAAGCAGTGACAGGTTAAACACATGTATCAATGCAAGGGTAAGCATGTTGACTTTGGGAATTACGGGACATCTTTCGGAAGAGGTTTCAAAATGACAGAACAGTAAGTACTAACAACACATCACCTTTTGGAAAATCTTTCGGAAATTTAATCCTTCCTAATTCTGGTCAAAAATTAATTTCTCTAAATTTCCTTGTTGATATTAAAAGAAAAAAAAATAGTTTGTTTAATCTCAAAATACTCTTATTCCTGTCACTTTCCCCCTCCTCTGTGAAATAAAATGTAACAGCAGGTGAAGCAAAGAGTATCGTGAGGTTTTTACTATGTCCTGCTATTTATAAGGAAGAAAGGATGAAAGTTAAAGTGAACGACAGTGTGGTGGTTTGGCTGGGAAAGCCAAGTATTCTTCTGAGGAGGAAGATGAAGGCAATGGCCAGAATTTGGTGTAGCAAGTCTCTCAGTTTTAATAGTGTTTATATTGGAGCATGGTTATAATGTTATTTATTTCAAAGCAATACTGCAGTTTGCACATAAAATTCATGTATGTGATGAGATGCTCCAAAATCTGCGTGTTGGATCAATGCAGCGTTTTTTTCCTTCGCAGTTGCAGTTTTCTGGGAATTGCAATAATGTATGATCTTAAGTGAAGATCATGCCTCTTCAATAAAGGCAATAAATAGTGAGAGTTAGGAAAGATTACAGAACATGTGAAAAAATAAACAATCTCAGAGTGATCAATGATTCAAAAGAGCTGATAAACTTTCCTGCCGTTCCCTTCAGTGCAATAGGATCATGTCTGCTGATCGCAGTGCAGATTTTTCCCAGGTCCTTGTTTATATCCTTTTTTCTTTTTCCTACAATTGATAAAACCCAGTTCGTTTTGGGAAAGGGCACATACTGAAGGTGGGCCTTAGCTGTCAGTGTGGTGTGAAAACCATCAGTGAGATACTCTAGTAAAGTATCTAGCATTTGTTTGAATTTAATTGAGGCGGTAAGTAGAAATATATTTCTACCTGTAGCTGCAAAGAATCCTGAAACCTGGTGGTTCTGTTTATCATGTACCGTGGTGATGATCCTGATAAAATGGAATAGTATCTCCGAGAGAGTTTTCTTACCCTACTTCATCAGTAGAATTAGATTTATACAGAAGAGATAAAAATACAGGACAGCTTGAAAGATTAAAGCTATTCTCTTTATATAGGTACAAAAATATGAAGACAGTCCTCTCATTTTGATTGTGTAAGCTAACATTTTTATATAAGCGCTACAGATATCAAGGGAATAATAAAGAATTCATGTTATTTTTAGTTATCGAGAACTACTTTCTAGAACACAAGTGGATCAATTGTTCTCCTTTTTCCCAATTAAAAAAGGAGTAAGTCCCTGGACTTTAATGACTGTAACAGTAAAAACATGATGTGGATGACAGCGGGCTCAGCTTCCAGGTGCTGGGAAGTATGTTAAAGCACCTATAAAATGAGTGCAAAGAATGTTTTGCATATCTTGGTACCAGGGATTGCTTACCTGGCAAGAACTGAGATTGTAATATAGCCTACTTTAATTCTTGTAGTGAATTATTAGTATTTGTGTCTGATAGACATTAATAAAATCCTTCCCATTCAAACTTCTGTTACTAATGGCCACATTACTCAAGTTAAATATTTCAACAATCTGTGCAAAACCACTTAATTCTGTGAAAGTACTCTATTTTTTTTTTTTTTCCTCAGGTTAAACCAGGTTGTTTATTAGGTGGTTATCAGAAGCTCAGCTTTTTGGGATATCATTTTGTGGTTCACAAATACCCATCTGTATTGATCTGATCGAAAGAAAAGTTTGATTTTAAAAGCACCTTGAAGAAAAATAAATTTGACTTGTGCCATCTTGCCTAATGCCAAAATGCTGGGCTCACTGAGTGGTGCTAGGTAGGTAGCACTTGTATGAAATAATTCCAGGGATTACGTCTTGTCCTTCACTGGATGGCCTTGGGAATGGAAGAACCAGTTGAAAACAAGAAATTCTTTGGAAGTGACTGAAAAGTGCAGACTGCACTTGCATTTCCTTTCCTTTCCTTTTCGTTGGCACCATTGTCAGTAATACTTCTCAAAACTTTTGTAGTGCTTATTTAAATTTTTAGTGCTCTGCCGACGTAATAGGCTTGTTATAAACATTCCATCCAGATTTACATCACCAGAAGGATGTGACCTGTCCCTAGTATGTGGTTCAAATTAATTTCCTTCTCTCTTTGCTTTGGAATCCTCTGCAGCTGATTTTGAGAGAAAGTCACCTTCCAGCAAAATCTTTTGATATTGAAATGTCCACTTCTGCCTGTTCTGGTAGAGGTTACTGCCGCAGGATTTTCTGTTACCAGTGCCTTGATGGGGAGGTGGGTGCTGTACGAACTCAGACAGGCGATCCAACCTGTTCATACAAGGGATATAATATGTAAGGAGATTGATATTGTCATAGCTGCCAAATGACACTATACATATGTTGATTTCTAATTTAGGTAAATTGAGGTTACGATAATTAACTGAAGAAGGAAACACAGGGATGATAAGATCGTTGAAGGAAGTGAATGAAGGAGTTAGGCAGAACTCCTTTGGGTCTTCACAAAAAGCAACTGCGGCCATTGTTTCTTAAAAAAGCCACACGCACACAAAAAACCCTCAAAACCCCACCAAACAGATGGCAATGCTTTACATTAAATACTCTTAAATAAAGCATACAGCTCTTCTGTCACAGACTGAAATCCAAGAATTTCACAGCCAGGCAACGTTTTTTCTCCTGCTCTTGGGTCTTTTCTTGGTTCTGTGAATCTTAAATCATGTTCTTCACACTGGTATCACTTCAACAAGATAGACAGTGACTCTCACGCAGGCCAGCCATACCTACGGTCTGAATGCTTTCCTGAGAGCCGGACTTCCCGGGTCTTCCCGAACACCGAACGGGTCAGTGTTTGATTAGCTCTTTCCCTTATTCTTTGCAGGGAGACCTCTGGGGCCTGTGCGTTATGTTGTTCAGTTGAGCTGGATTTTCGGTGGCAAATATTGCACTTCAGTCCAGACACCTGACCTGAAAGCTCTGTCACATTTGGCATCTGGCATGGTCTGCAGGAGAAGGTACTTGAGACTATAAACTCCTCTGATTTGACCTTTGTGAGCTCAGGAATATTATTATTTATATAAATAAATTACATTGTTGTTGTTGATTAGTATACAGAGCTTCATGAAAACATGTCACCACTGTCACCAGCATGAGATCAGTGTCACCATAAACTTCTAATAAACATGTCCACTTCGGTTCTTGGAAAGAAATGTCATAAACCTTTACTTTCAGAGCTCCAGCTCTGCTTCCCAAATGGCCTTGGTACTTAAACCTCAGCGTATGACAGAGTTTTAGAAAATGCTCCTTGATTTTAGTATATTTTTTGGCTGCTACTATCATATGTGCAACCTGATTCTTTTTGTAATTAGAGACTTTATTACTATTTTTAAATCCTGCAGTACTTTTTTCCTATTACTGTCATCTGAAATAATGGTATCATTTTCATGGTTCTAGCGACAACATAGCAAATGTTTTTATGGCTTTCCAGTCCTTATCTGACTTTTGCAAATGAGCATTTGGGGACAATGCATCTATCTGATCGTGGCATACTTTTGAGTATTAGTGCAGACTCAGAAGAGAAAAAAAAGGACACCTTCAGAGTCTGGAATTAGAATTGGAGGGGAAGGCTTGGCTAAACCAGAGTGTTTGTAGGTGTATGAAAATCTCACAGCTGGCCACAGTTTCTTGCCAATTATTTTTTAGTTGGGAACAGTTTGTTAGTTTATTTAGATGTTTCCTTGTTTTCTTAATGTGTGGCATCGTATCCGTTTCAGTGGAAATCCCTGCAGAAAAATGAGTATTTTGAAAACAAGAAAGTGTTTTGTGGGGGAAGGATGACATTTTCTTCTGCATAGGTGTGATCCTTTGTGTATCAGAGCTCTTCCATGCTGATGTTTTATAACAGCAGCACTTTCCTTAATGATTCAGGACACAAATAGAAATAACACTTCAAAGATAACACTGTGTCCCATTCAACCAGGCAAGCAGTGGTCTAATTTTGTACTACTATCAACACGCCATTGAGTAATGTAAAAGAGAACTTAAAATTCCCTAAAACGGTTTGACATGAAGATTTCACAATTCACAATTCCAAAATCAAATTTGTTCACCTGAGATTCCACTTAGCTTCTGAAAGTATCTGTTGTGGTTACCTTGGAGCAGAAACAACGTCAAATTTTGAGATTTCAGATGAAGTCAAGTTCTGTCTTGGAACCATCACCATGTACGGCTCTGTGTGGCAAAACTGCCACGTCAGTGAGCGCTGAGCACAAATCTCAGAAAACCAGGCATTGGCATAGTTCTGCTCCCTACCGCTACTGTTACATATTTCGGGATCATGGCATTTCTGCTGACATGGGGCATGCGGTGGCTCCACGCTCTTCTGTGGTCTGCCCCTTTCACAGCCAGTTGTACGGGCCTGGGTGAAAGCCTGACCTATCCAAGTCAGCACGGAAGAATACCCTCATTTAAAACCTACATGTCATAGCCAAGGGTTTATCCTTAATGTTATCATGGTAATTAGTTCTATGTAAATACAGGTTTCTCATTTATTACCATCTTTTCTTAAGTAGGACTACACAAGTGTATTCTAGATTTTTTTCCCAATTTTGCTTGAAAAGCATGCCCTGTGGGATCCGTATGTGTTGTTAGCGTGCTATCTTTGCCGTAATTGTTCTGACGCAGAAGGAAAAATAATTATTTTTTAAATTACTTCCTATTAGGAAATGGCTGTGCTATTCCTAGCACAGGGAGAAGCCACCTGTCCTGCTCTGGGATTACGGGATGAGCCACGTCGTGTATCCCAGCGCTTTCATGTCTGAACCTTGTGTGAGCAAATGACGGTTTGAGGGCTCTGGGTGGTTTCAGGCACAGGGCGTCGAACAAAAGCTGAAGTTGCCTCCTCCCAGTGGGATTCCCTGGGAACACCAGCAGTCTGCGGGGCCTCTTCCATGGCGCGGCGAGTCGGCTCCTTGGTATAAGTAAGTGGCCTGAGTATAACTTGGTACAACCTGCTGAGTTACTGAGTTAGAAATTATGTCTATAGACTGAGCTTCGCCTGTATTTACACGTTGGTGAAGTCTTATTGCTGCTGCCCTCACGGGTGCTCAGCGTATCGCATATGATACAAGGTACCGGGGAGTAATAGCAAATCTAATAGATCTCTCTGTGTCGGAGAGTTTCCATTTTCTAAATGGAAATGACACAACTGTAGGTGATAAGCGACAGTGATTTTCCTTAATCTGTAAGGAAAATAAAATTCCAGGAAACTTGCTTTTCAAGAGTAGCAAAATATTTTTAGGAGCTTTTTTTTTTTGAAAGTAAAGAATGCTTAGTGGCATTTTTTAACATTGTACTAAGGGGAAGCTTGCAATTACTTGAGGACTCTCAGGTGAGATGATGAGATCTGCTGGACACCACAGAAACACAGGTGGAATTGTTTACAGTCCAGAATGGAGGATGATGCGGAATTTAAAGTGGAAGGGCAGGAAGAGAATAAATCAGAGGTCATCTACTTTTAGTGAAAAGAAATACGACTAGAAGCAAAGCTGACTGTAAAGAATAGAAAATATTTTTAAGTAATAGTAAAGAATAAACTTCTCGGAGTTTCTTCATTTTGTAAATATCCATTAGGCTTTCCATCTTCAGCAGAGAAAGATCTGAAAAACAAAGTACATGATCCCCTGAATGACAGTATTGCTAAACCATGCCAGTGTGTAAATACTACAATGCTAAGCACTAATTAATGCCTTGTCAGACCACATTCAGGTCCTCTGCAGAACTCAGAGGGAGATAAGGTGCAAGTGCCTGAGCTTACACCCAGCCTTCCCCTGCAGCAATTAAGCTTGGAGAACTAGATTTCTGTCTGACAGATTTCCTTAGCTCTTCTTGGTTTAGATGCTACTACAGCATGAATAACACATTGCAGCTGTCTTAATTGCAACAGTAGTTGTTCTCAAACTCCTGAACATCAGCTTACCATATCTTAAGACACTGGAGTGGGACAGTTAAAAGACAACTCTTCATATTGGGATAGTTGTCAAAAAAGATTCAGCACCAGAAGAATTTCACTTGTAATATTTTTAGAAGCAAAGACAGACCTCCATTCCATTTTGATTCAGTTGAAGAGACAGAAGAAAGGGCACATTAACAGAAGCAACTCATTGTGCAAAATTCAATGAACTGATGAAGAAACACTAGTTAAATTAACTTTAAATTTTCATTGAATTAAATGCCTTTTGTACTGTTTGTCTCTTCTAAATCCTGCATATTTTATGAAAAGAAATCTACTGTAGTGTTTAGGTGTTTTTTTCTAGTGAATGGACCATTATTATACTACTGTTTTTAAAGGTATGGCAGGCTCTCAATTAAGTGACGCAGTTACAGAATCAATTGCATGAAAACAACCCTAGCTTTCCTCCATGATAACTACTGAACATTGCTATATCCTCACAGGTAACAACCTGCAGGCAAAGCCAGCAACCCTGAGGAAGGTGTTATTTTCAAACATGGATGAGGAATGGGAACAAGTCAGACTGTGTGCAAATGATCTGAAGCACTTCTCTAAAATCACTGATATGATAAGCCAGGAAAGATATATCAAGATATGTCAATCTTATGCTTGACTACCAGGGCTGTTTCTGTCAAAGTAGCTTTTCATGGATCAAACACTTGACCACACAAACTGTGGAATCTCCACCATTAGGAATATTCAAAACTGAACTGGGCAAGGCCCTGAGCAACTTGCTTTACCTCTGAAGTCGGTCCCTTCCCTTCCAACTTCAATTACTTTTTGATTCTTAAAAAAAAGAAAAAGCTTCCAAATCTGGAAAATGGTTAGTACTTGTGCAGAGTTTGTATACTAGCAAGCATTTTAAAGCTTGAGTTATATAGTTGTGATGGGGAACAGCTTAGGCAATTATATTCTTTCAGGTGAGTTAAAACCTTGCTTGTTTTGAAGTCACAATGAGCTTTCCTTCTAACTTTAGCAAGAACTGGTCATGTATGATTAAAACAGGCTGCGACTCCTCTTTGTGTATTCAGGGGCTCTAAGATCCATTAAAGGTGATGTTTCATGAACACTGGTAGTTCCAAAAGAAGCAATTTGCCCACCTCTTCACCCCAACACTTGATCTTGTTCCTTTTATGCTGGCACAAGCATTTATGCAGCTGTGTTGTAAATCAGATTAGGGAAATCCAGGTCAAAACTATCTTGTTTATTTATTTATTTTTAGTCCATTTTGCTTTTATAGGCATTACTGAATTACTCCTGACAGCATAGCTAGAGATTAGGGAAGATGATGATTTTTTAGATGAGGGAAGGGAATGATGTACAGACAACTAGAAATGTGCCAAAATTAGGCATGAAAGCCATCAGAGTCAAGAATTTAACTAACATCCCCAAACTTCCTCTCTTTTAGCAGTATTTTCTTCACAGGAAAGTGTAATTAATTCAGTTACCTATTAATGTAATTACTTTATTTACAGAACTTGAAATGTTTTCTACTTAAGAATTACTATATTTTATTAATTTAATTGTACCAAGCAACTTCCAGAAGGACACATTAATATTAATACTTGCAAACAAAAAATTGCTTTGTCTTAATAATTAAAAATGAATGGCATTTTTTTTTTTCTGTGCACAGGTCAGCTTTTCTGTTTTCTCTTTACAAATATTTAGTAAAGCCTGAGGTATACTGCATAATTAGATTGATCTGGGTTGATATTTTAAACACAAAGCAGTAAGCCCACCTGACAGTGGTAAGAAACTGGCAAGATATAATAAGGAGATATGTGATACATACTGTTAGTGAGTTCAGAAAATACTTGCACTTCATTCTCTTTAAGAAAAGAAATTTTGTTACAGTTCTAAAGCATTTGACGAACTTTGTCCAAGTTCAACTATTTTTGACTTCCATGCAAAATCAATTAATTTCTTTGCAACCTATGACTGAAAGTGTCAAGATTAAATGTTTTATCTTATTGTACTGTTGCCACTGACCCTTGGCTGCTGCTGTGGGTGATAGATGTGAGAAGTA